>JAYMTA010006572.1:0-10283 GCA_036897625.1 Pelargonium cotyledonis
TTTGGAATATTCCGTTAACTTTGACGGAAAAACTCAAGTACACGTTAAATAGCATCTTTAGGGGTGGTAAAAGTAACATACTGATCTTCAGGGAATGTATGTGTAATAAACATATCTAAGAGGGGAGGTCCGTGTAATTTTCCCTAAAACAATTCACCATACTTTTGGACTAAATTGGATCAAACTAAAGTACATAGACTTATTGAAAACATTTTTCTCATGCTTTAAAATTAAATTGGACAAATCAAAGTACATTAACAAAATCACTACGAAAAAAAAAACTATGACAGAAATTTGTGGCATAAAATTTTCCGTCACAAATTGTAACATAAATCATATTAAATGTCACATATACACATTTGTGACAGAAATTTTCGTCACAGACACACATTTCTGACATAAATTTCGGTCACCACCATCTCTGACAACCCAAATAATGACAAATTTGTGACACATTTACATCACAAATTATATTTTGTGATTGAAATCCACAAATTTGTGACAGAAATTTCCGTCACAGATTGAGATTTTTTTTTGTAGGATTGTAAACAATTTCGTCATACTTTAGAACAAACCAAAATACAAGGACTAAATGAAAATAAAATAGATAAAACATGAGCTATTTTGGAACATTATCCCATATTCATTCTACTTTTTATGTTTTGTACTGAAAACTCAAAACTCGATTCAAAATACCACCATTATTAATTCACAAATCTAAATAATTTGTGTTATAATAAAAGGGCCAAGTTTCATAATATAACGCAAAAATAGAGAATAAGAACATTATTTATTTCCATAATCAGAATTTTACTACAGATTAAGACTGTAACAACACAATTAATTTAGCTAAAATTAAACTTTGATCTTGTTTGCTGCAGGTCCTTGACAAAACTGTTTCCAACAGTTGAGAAAGCAATCCACGGCTTTAATTGAATCTGTTTAATAGTTACAATATATATGGGTTAGTTAAGAGAACAACCTTAAGATACGCAAAACATCGTTATTGTATATAACAACTATCAATATATTTTGTCCATCAAAACATAAGAAAACCTATTTTTGGTGACGACCAAATTTAGATTCATTAATAGGTTTAGTCCTTCATGAAATAATAGCAATGGTGACTATATTTTGGGTAATGACTCAACAAAAATCACCTTTCGCGACGACTAAAATCGTTATAGAAAAACTCAAATCTATCGCTTAAAGTCTCTAAATGGCTATCACTTACTATCTTGTTGCGAAAAATCGTAAAACAGCTGAAATTTTAGAAAATCGTTTGCGACTGCTCTTTATTTTTCCATTGCAAAAGGTGATATTTCTCGTAGTGGTCTTTGGTCATAGGATTAGGTTGCCACCTAAAGTAAGATTATTTGAAATAAAAGAAACAAATCCTCCAAAAATAATTTAACATACAAAACGACCGTAGAAGAGGTTAATAACATTTTGCTCTTTTTTTTAATAATTAATTGTGTGCAGTTCGTGTAAACAAGAAAAACCAGAAGGAAAAGAATTAGGATTTTACCAAAAGCTGTAGGGCAACTAGACTCTCCACATTGAATGTAGCAACTAACGTAACTATTTCCACTGGATGGGTTACATTTATCCGTACAAGAACCCCGACATGGAAATGAGCTTACTCCTTTCTTGCAATTTCCGACCAAGCAATAGTCTGCACATGAAAGGGGGTCACCATAAGTGATGCCGGAGATTACTAAAACCGTCATCACTGCCACAATAGTTGCACTTGCAATTTTCACCATCTTTGTTATTTTTGTTTATGTCGTTGTTGAGTAGTGACACTTTCAAGTATAAAGCATATGTTTATAGCCTCGTTTTGTCTACAATTATTGCTATTAATTAATTTTTTGCCATTATAAAGATTTGGGTATTTCAAGAACCAAAATGGTTTTAAATGATTTTGTACATAATTGCCTATATGGAGGCCTTCACTTGTGTGAGAATATTTGAATTTGATGTATTCAGATATAAAGAGAGTGATTATTTTCTAATTCCCAACTTTTTTTAGTTGAATGTATATGTATTTTTACTTTTGAAGCATGAATGTATATGTACTGAGCGAGGAGAATGTTCTATTATGGTACATTAACTATAAATTAATATTGTTTCAAACTGGAAGTTAATTTGATTTTTGTTTCTATTTGGTACTCAAACTATTGATATTGTTCCAGTTTGATACATTAACTATACATATTGTTATAAATCGGTACTTAATTTAGTTTTTGTATCTATTTGATACTCAAACTATATATTAAAACCGTTCCAATTTGTTACCTGAACTATTTATTTTTGTTCCAAATTGTTCAAGCACTATATATAGGGTAAAATGTATATCAATTGACTGATAGAAACTTATATCAGTTGCAATGTAACAAAGTCAATGAGGTGATGACACCTCATTTAAAATCACTTATACCCACCCAAGTGAATTTGTGGGAGCGAAGTAATCCGTCCGGATCCATGATTTTCAATGAGGTGTCATCACCTTATTAGTTTAACTGATATATTTTTACATTAGTCAACAGATACATATATAGAGTTAACGATTTATATTATTGCGTCGTATTTCTGTTAGAAATAGATCAAATATGTTGTATGAGTCAACACCAATACTATATGTTTAATAATAGTGTAAAATATCGAACATTAATACAACACTTTTAACAAATTGTTAATGTGTCGATTTAACCTAAATGGGAGAGGAGATGAGTTGCTATTATAATACTACTCTTATTTTATTGCTTCCATTAAATCACTAAAAAAAAAATTACAAACTATGACAAAAAATTTCACAGTTCCGTCACAAATTGTAACAAAATTCAAACTTTCTGTCACAACCATCTATAACAATCCAAATAATGATAGAAGTATTCTGTCACAAATTACATTTTGTGACTGAAATACACAAATCTGTGACAAAAATTTACGTTACAAATTGAGAATTTTTTTGTAGTGTATTACCTTAGGCGCATTAAATATAGCTATAAGTATATACTTGTAGATGAGAAGGAGAAGATGCAATGAATAGATTTATAATCTTTGCATACTGCTTTAACATTAATCGTGATACCGTATCATGCGTTCTACATATTCTACAGAAACGATACAAATTATAAATATGTAGTGATCATGCATACTTAAATTGCGTCTTGTACGAATCGAGCAACTGTCATGTCCCAACTTGGCAGCACCATGTGTACAAAACAGACAATCTCATTGAACCACGTGTACTACTTTAGCAGTATTTTTGGATGAGAGAGAAAAAAATTGACCATTGACTAGAAGTCTTATTGGGCAAATCAAGAAGTCAAATGTATGCATGTTTTTTTAACAGTATGGACAGTTAATTAAGGATTTAATTCCACTCATTAACTAATACTACTATCATATTTAATGGACATAGTAAAATCCTATTAGATTAATATTGGACAGACCCAACTATTTGAATTTTAATTTGAATTCGTAGACATTCAAAATTTAGTTTGAGAAGATTCAATCCGATCAATTTGAATCAAAATCGGGTCATATTTGCTTGCAAAAAAAAAAAAAAAAAAGAACGAGATTGGATCGGACATATCTACTTATTCCAGTGTACAATGAGTGGACATATCCACTCTGATCCAAAATATTACTGAATAGAATCAAATCTCATGTTTTAATGTAAAATTTAAACTGGTTCGACCAATTGTCACCTCTAATTTTATATATGATTGGATTTAATTAGATCAAATAAAATCGCTCATTTGACACTGAAAATTTGAATTTCATCCAATTTCTTTTGCATCGTATTTGAATCACTAGATCAAATCCAAAAATAGATCTAAAATTCACAACTGTATTATGTTTTTCTCCATGTTTATCATCGGTAAGTGTAGCAGGCAGGAACATAATGTGGATCCAACCAAGAGAATCCAATGAAGCTACCTGAATTATTTAAAAAAATTCATCTTTCTAATTTTAAAATAAAAGTGGGCCCAAAATTTTGAAAAGTCCAATCCTTGCAGCCATTGGGCTCTGAGCCCAGACTCGTATTGTTTGTTGCAACTGCAAGCAAGACACCACCTGGATCTTTAATTGCGCTCTTTTTAAATTACAAAAAGACCCCAAAACGGTCTGTACCTTTTCATGACTTGTTTTTCCATTTTTTTGGTATTAAAAAAGAGTGGCATTTTCGTAATATATTGCAAAACGCAGGGGCAAGTTTAACACAGTACTCCAGGGCAGTGAATCGAGCGGGATGATGTGTCTGTCTTTTTCGTCCGTTGTTTTTTTTTGAAATTCAAACATACCTTCTTCCCACAAAGACAAAACCCATTCCACTACAACATCTGCTCTGCTCTGTTTCTTGATCTTCATATTTGCAAGATTCAAAACACTCTGTTTTGGTTGCTGCTCCAATGGGTGCTTCTGGAAAATGGGTCAAGTCTCTTATAGGTCTCAAGAAGCCTGAGAAGGAAGACCAAGTAGGCTATGATTTGACACTCAGTTTCACTGTTGCATTGTTGTTGATTTGTTGTTTGTGGTCTGAATCTTGAGCTTGTTTGTTGTGTGCATAGGAGAAGGGGACAGGGAAGGCCAAGAAATGGAAGCTGTGGAGGTCTTCTTCTGGGGATTCTGGGTCTTCTTGGAAGGGTTTCAAAGGGAGTCACAGAGATGGATCTGATGCTTTCTCCGCCGCCGTGGCCACCGTTGTTCGAGCCAAGGATTTCAAGATGGTACGGCAAGAATGGGCTGCTCTGAGGATCCAAGCTGCTTTCCGTGGCTTCCTGGTAATTCATCTACACAATTTTTTACTAATGTGGTTCATTACACGTCAGGTTCGAGCACATAACCCAAGTTTTAACATGTGAATTTGTCTATTTATGTATGCAATGCAAGAAACAGAACAGTCTTTTATAATTTCATTGCATGTTATTGATGAAATTGGACTAAGTTTTGTGCATCTATGGTTCTAAATGCTAGATTGCTTAATTGGGTATTGTGTGATGTTAATTTTAGGCTAGAAGGGCTTTAAGGGCCTTGAAGGGAGTGGTTAGGCTTCAAGCTCTAGTTCGTGGTCGACAAGTAAGGAAACAGGCTGCTGTGACGCTGAGATGTATGCAGGCTCTTGTTCGAGTTCAAGCTCGAGTGAGGGCTCGTCGTGTGAGAATGTCAGTGGAGGGCCAGGCTGTGCAGAAGGTACTGGACGAGCACCGTACCAAGAGTGATCTGTTGAAAGAAGCTGAGGTACCCGAATTTCATAAAACTAAGAAACCAATCCTCAATTAGCTCTAGGTTTACGGGTTCTTTGTATTTGTTAACATCCTGAAAATTTGTCAGGAAGGGTGGTGTGCTAGCAAGGGAACATTAGAAGATGTCAAGTCAAAGCTACAAATGAGGCAAGAAGGGGCATTCAAAAGAGAGAGAGCACTTGCATATTCTCTAGCTCAAAAGGTATTGATTGGGATATATATGCAACTTTCTGAATTTGCACTATCTTTGTATTTCACTTGAGCATGACATAAAAGGCTTGCATTTCCTTCATTTCCAGCAATGGAGATCAAACCCGAACTCAGATGGTAGAACAAATTTGTCAATGTCTTCATTCAAGAACCTAGAGTTCGACAAGAATAGTTGGGGATGGAGTTGGTTAGAACGTTGGATGGCAGCCAAGCCGTGGGAAACAAGATTGTTGGAGGAATCCCAAGCTGACCCCGCAGAGATGACTCCGCCTTCAAAATGTTTTGCAGACTCTCCGGCTGTCGCGCATTCAAAATCTTCAGAACCAGGGCAGGTCAAAGTTAGAAAGAACAATGTCTCAACTAGGATTTCTGCAAGGCCTCCTCCCCACATTGGTCAGGTTACTCGCTCATCTTCGAGCCCAAGCTCTGAGTACCGTTGTGGCGAGAGTTCTGCTTCGTCTTCAATAAGCACATCTACGCCGCCATTCTCTGCGAATACTACTGCCTTGGCGGCTTCAGAGAGAACGGAAGAGAGCAACAACAGCAAGCCAAACTATATGAGTCTGACTGAGTCCACCAAGGCCAAACAAAGAGGGGGAAATTACGTGTTGAACAGAATTCAAAGGCAATCCATGGACGAGTTTCAGTTTATCAGGAAGTCTGGTGCATTTTGTAACGGGGATTGGAAAAGCAGTGCTGGCTCAGATCCTTCCACCACGAAAGTCGATTGGAAGAGAAGCCAGTGAAGGCGGGTTAGAATTAGTATTATGTTTGAGATTCATTAATTTCTGTTGGTGTGAAAAGTTCAACAGCTTGTTGTCCTCTGGATTGACAATGTGTATTAAGGTAGAAGCAGTTGTGCTAAAACTAAGGTGTGTATTCACTCTGTAAAGTCGGTTAATTGTGTTTTTGATTTGAGCATTGATTTGTTCTGCCAATTGGGTTACTCAAAGATTCAATAATGTTTTTTTTATCAGCAAATGTACTCGAATCTGAGACCTCGGAACAAATGAAATCAGCCACTTGCCCCACTGAGTGTTTTTAAAGATGCAATAATGTGTAGTGTATTCAAATCAGGATGTGAATGGCTTGAGCAGATGCTTAATCAATGTTAGGTAAATTGGCATACCATTGATGGATCTTGCAGGGAAGAGCATCAAGGTGTGTATAGCAAACCCAAGCTTACTACATTTGGTCATGTAGCTTGGTTTTTGTTGTGGAAACACATTAACAACACAAGGGTTCTATGCCTATAAATGCTGTTCAGAAATAATAACCAACAAATTTCACAAAATTGTTGTAAGAGTAAGATATGATGATAAGAAAACAAGGTGTTTTATTGACTAATATGGTAACTGATATTTACATACAAACAAACTAATGGTACACCGAGTGCGTGAAAGTTGGTGAAGCATAACAAACATATGCAGTAGAAATAGTCTAGCCCGGAGATGAATCCGAGATTGAACTTCCTCCTTGCCAAACCTCGTAGACCGGTTTTCCTGCAAAATGCAACATAATCATGAAAAGTGAAATGCAATAAGAAACACTAATTGAAACTGGATTATCTGTAAAGGATATAGAAGAATAGCAATCTCTGTTGGCCTCCAGCAACTTTCACCACTCCTTGCTGTGAAAAGAACCAACAAGCCGTTAGTCGCAGCCAAAACATATTTAAAGTAACTTAAACAGCCGAATCAGGAAATTCTTACACACACCAGTATAACAAACAGGAATGGGGTTGCAGAGACCAACTCAGGTCACAATAAGGCCATAACAACTTCACACTCCACACTGTTCTCTGTTATGGCTTGGATCCGAGAAACCTATCTGATCCAAAAGGTCTTGCAAGTCCTCACCCCAATCAGCAGGCTCGGCAATCACATCCTCCACATCCACATCATCTTCTGGTTGATTGCCCGCCTCCACCACTTCTTCCTCTTGGCTACTATCAACATCTTCGTTCAGTATTTCAGCCCATAATGTGTCATCAGCAGTATTCATATTGCCTCCAATTGTTTTGGATATCGAGCTAGCCATTGGGTCGGTAATATCACTGTTTGATTCACTGTCCATTGCGTTCGAGAACAAAGCATCTATTTCTGTCTCAATAGATGTTAATTCTTCAGGATGTTCCTGGTTTTCGTAACCAACAACTCGGATACCATCCACTGACACATCCACTTGCAGGTTCTCCACACTTGGGCTTGCAGTTAGTCTCCGCTTTCTGCCGAGTCGAATGCCCCGTCGTTCTCTTATACGAGCAGCTGACTGAGTTAGTTGCTGGACAAAGGACGGGTTGTTGAAAACTTTTGCGAGGAACGTCATCATCTGCTGCTGTTTCTTCTCTGTTTTTTGTAAACGTCCTTCCATCAGAACAACTTGATCCCTCGAATTTTGTTGCTGCTGCCTCAGCTTCACGACCTCAGTCATCAGCACATTCCTGTCTCTCCTCAATCTTTCAATCTCACCTTCCAGGCCATATCGCCCCAATTCAACACAAACTCCTCCTCCTTGGTGCTGCGTATTTTGTGACACATGTCTCCTCCTCTTGATGGTTTTCAAAAGGTGCTTTTGTCCACCCAAAAACAATTCATTAGCAAATTCCCATCTGTCTGGATCAACCTTCCTAAACCCCTACATCAAATGGCAATGGTAGAGACACTTTAGAGACATAGATGAAATCAAAACTAGACAAATCACTAAATAATACTTCTTAACCCAAGAAATTCAGCAATAAAGTACACTACACTGAGCAAAATAATAATAGCTAGCTCAGTTTCAATGTGATGATTCATTGGCCATCATGATCATTATCTTTATCTTACACGAATATGAATCTCATTAAACATGGCTAATCACTAGAAAGAAATTGGCAATATGAAATCAATGAAACAGAACGAATTTTGAATTCTATCAGAATAACAAGGATTTGCAGAACCAACAGAAGATTGAGCTAGCATTTGCAACACTATACACAACTTTTTTTACTCATAATACAATACAGTTTTAAGATCATTACGCTCAGAGAGACCAAAATCGAAATGGGCTAGGTTCAAATTCCATAATTGTGCTTACATATGTGTTGAGCTGTCGAATGAAGCTGGAGAAATTGTTGTGCTTGAAGTATCTGGGAAGAAGATTGGTGGACAATTTGTGACAATCCCAGACGACGAAGCTGTTGCGAGCTCTGCTCCACGAAACAATGGCGTCTGTGGAAGGATCTTCCACCATGTCGAAGGTCTTGGCGAGGAATGGAGGTGGACCCACATCCATGGGATGCGGCGAAAGCTTTGACGAAGACGATCCTGCACTGCTTTCCTCTTGCTTCACTACAACTCCCTCCATTAATGGCGGATTTGAAGATTTTTACGTTTGGTGAGTTTCGATTTCAGTGGGTAGTGGAAGAAAGAGAGATGATTAAAAAGAAAAAAACAAGTGGTGATGGATTGGAAAGTTCTGGAGGCATTTGGAAATTATTTGCAGTGCAGGTGTCAGTTTAAATTCATGTTTCCAGAAAATTCACAATTGTTCATCTGTTATGGGCCTGACCTTGTGTCCAAATTGTGAAAGATGGCCCAAAAGCATAGTGATTCGCACCTAAGTGATTTGCACGGTGGAACGTTTTGGCACGCCGAACGTTAGAATTTTAAATACTCCATCCGTCTCAAAATGAGTGTCCTGTTTGTCAAAAAAATTTGTCCCAAAATGAGTGTTTTGTTTCTATTTTTAGGCTATTATATTATTGTTTTCCCCATATTATCCTCATCACTTATGCACATTGACAGATTTGCACAAGGGGTGTAGGTGAAAAAGTGAGGGCTATATTGAAAACACACTAAATTATCTTATAATTCTTAATTTTTACAAAAAAATAGAAATAAGACACTTATTTTGAAACGGATGGAGTACATATTTTCTTTCGTACATTACTCTAAATTGTTAACGATAGACGGAATGAGGTCAAATGTTTGTGGATATTGTGACATAGAGCTGATAAATTTAAGATCGGGTTTGGTCGGGTCAAGTTTCAAGTTTTAAACATAATATACTTAGATGATGAATCGACTCTAATCCTACCCGTCCAACTTCCCAATTGGGTTTAAGTAAAATCGTGTGTAGAATTTTATCGAATTCAAGTCTAAATTGTCAACTCTTTTGTAACGTGTTTTAACTCATTCTTAACTTATCCATGTATCGTGTTGAGAAGCAATGTTGGTATGAAACATAGGAAGCATTTGTTGTGCTGCAGTGGCTGACATGTGATACTTCCACTAATATTATGGCATTTATATTATATAGTATACATATCACCACAATCTCCAACACGTTATTATTATTATTATTAAATGGTGAATGGAATTGGAGCCTCACTTATGTGATGACAGCCATTAGCCATCTGAAGAGTTATATGTTCTATATAATTTCCGGTCTATCATCGGAGAGTCTGTTTCCTTTTCTTTCAAGATCCTTTCTATATTATGACTTGCAGTTTTGGAACATTAGTTGTCTTGCATCCAAGTGAACAAATTTCCAACGATTTTCTTCTTCTTTGGAAAAATTTGTTTTCAGCACCCTAAAATTGAATTTTTCTACGATAAAAGAAAAGAGTTAATTGCATACTACTGATTTATAGTTGTTATATTTTGTAATGAGTTGCTCTGTACTTATTTTTTTTTAACTTTCTAGTGTCATATAAGGGCGGATCCAGAAATAATGGTGAGTGAAGTCACAATTTGAAAATATTTAATTAAAAATTAATTTCATCATTTAGAAACATGTTATACATTATATTTTTTTTTATGTATTATATGTTAT
>JAYMTA010006573.1:0-10282 GCA_036897625.1 Pelargonium cotyledonis
CGCTCCTCCGTCGATCTCGCCGTTGAAGCTTGAAGCTCGCCAGAGATGGAGATCGAACGGCCTGGATTGTTCATCTTCCTTTTTTTCTTTTTCTTTTTCTTTCTTTTTTTTAAATTCAAGTTTAAGAGTCTGTTTAGCTGTGCTTGTTTGCTAAACTAGGGGTATTTTACTATTTTATATAATATACTAATGGTGTTATAATAGAAAATATTATTGGCAAATTTGGATGGGTTTTTTGCTTAAATTTATAACCGATGTGAGTTATGTGCAAAATGTGCCAATCACATAAAAATTTATTGTAATTTACCCTAACAAAAATATATATAGTGGTTAAATCGGTTAGCTCAACAAGTCTTAGTATTTGTAATAAAATATAAAGATGCATCATGTTATGAGATAATTAAATGTCTACAATGTATTTGACCCAAAAAAAAAAACATAAGATCTCCTTTTAACACTTTTTTTTTTTTCAAAACTCTTGGATACCCTTAATTCAGCATGCCCCCTTTTTTGTGATTTTAATAAAATCGATAATCTTTTATTATGTGCAATGCGCATAATTTATGTATTAGGGTCCGATTTTATTTATTCTTCGGTCCGGACTTATGACATGATGAGTCTCGATTATTAGTCTAATGTTGGTCGCGAACTCAGACAATCCTCTGGTGTACGTGTCAAATTTTTGTTGACTATTTTATTTATGATTTTCATATAGAAAGAAAAATTGTTTATAAATAATACAATAATTTTTAGGAATAATTATTGGAATTTACCCTATGTTTGATACATTTTGCAAGAACTATCCTAAACTTTTCTCCGTAACTTTTAGCTACTCTGCATTATTTATTTTTGAATTCATTGGTCCTTTTGTTTGAAAATGGACGGAAAATGCTGAAATAATCTAAACACCTTCGTCCATTTCGACTATTGACTACTCTATACTTTCAGATTTGTTTCAAATGTTAGGGTTTGTGTTAGATTTGTGTTGGTTTATCAAATTTTAGATTTGTGTTGGATTTATGTTAGATTTGTTAGTCATATGTTAGGGTTTGTGTTGAATTTGTGTTGGTTAAACAAATTTTGGGTTTGAGTTGGATTTGTGTTGGTTTTTTGTTGAGTTTATGTTATATTTGTGTTGGTTGGATTTTTTTTGGGTTTGAGTTGGATTTGTGTTGTGTTAGTTTTTATTGAATTTGTGTTGGGTTTGTGTTGAATTTGTGTTGATTGAACAAAAAATAAGTGAATTTTTCTGCAAAACTTTGAAGTTTATGGAAAACATTCGTGAACTTATTCTTGACCAATAAAAAAGATGAAGAATAAAAGGCAAATTGCAGTAAACCCCAATGGGGTTGGCACATTTTGCAGAAAACCCACCTTAGAGATCAGCTTAAGCACAAAACCCTTTGAAACTTGCATTTTTGTTAAAATGGATGGAAAATGTGACAGAAAACAGCATATGCATAACACATGTTTTGTATAAAAAATTAATGACCAAATTACCCTTCTTCTTCATTGTTATTGAATTGTTTGAAGATTCCGGCGACCATATGAATTTTCTGATCGCCAAAATATGCATTTTATCACCGAAAATTATGAACTTCAACTTAAATTTCCAAATCAAACTAAGATGACCACAAAATCGAACCAAAACTAGTCCTAATAAACTCAAATAAACCAAAAATAAAACAACATCATAGAACCAAATCTGAAAAAAAAAAAAAAAAACAAATCCACCGGCTTGGAGCTTGGAGATCTTGTGAGCTCGAGGTCGCCAAGGTGGCCGGCGAAGGCCTGGGTGAAGATGGAGGCACAGATCTGGCTTGAGACGCCGTCGGAGCTTGCCGGAGATCTGGTTGAAGCTCAGATCTGAAGAGCTTCCTCGAGCTCTAGCGACCAGAGCCTCTGCGAGCTCCGGTTTCCGGGCGCCATGGACGACGCCTCTCGAGCCTTTCTCTCATTCTCTCTCCATATGGCAACAACAATGGCATCAACGAACTCCACTCCTTCGGCCGGTGCAGGTGACCGTTGATCCTCTGCAGATCTCGTTGTTGAAGCTTGAAGCTCCCCGGAGATGGAGATCAAATGCCTCCTTTAACTGGTTGTTCATTATCTTCTTCTTTTTTTTTAGTTCAAGCTTAAAGACCTGTTTGGCTGTGCTTGTTTGGCTAAACTAGGGGTATTTTAGTCATTTTGTATATTATACTAATGGTGTTATAACAAAAAATATTTTTTGCAAGTTTCGAAGAATTTTGTGCTTAAGTTGATCTCTGAGGTGGGTTTTTTTTGCAAAATATGCCAACCCCATAGGAGTTTATGCTATTTGCCCAAGATTAAAATTGTCATTTCAACTTTTTATAAAGTCACTTGCACAACACGTGTTGGATTTGAGTGTTTTCGTCCATTTTTTAACGAAATGACCTGCGGAGTAAAAAAAAAATAATAGCTAAAAGTTACGAAAAAAGTTCAGGGTAGTCTATTGCAAAATGTATTAAATAGAAGTTATTTTTCAATAATTATTCCTAATTTTTTTTATGTCTTAAAAAAAATTAAGGATAATACACATACCACCCCTCAAGTATAAACATTTTAGCTTTGACTACCCTCAAGTATTGTTTCTAGCTATTGGTTACCTTGAACTGTGACCAACTTCTTTCCGTCCATTTTTTTCCGTTATTTATTGAAATATTCCAATAATTCAGTCGTGTGCCCACACACATAACATATATATTTTTTGGAATTCCAAAATTGTCCTAAAACTATACCTTTCTTCTTCATCAATGTGTCACCAAAAAATTCAAAGTTTCGTCAGAAACTTCAAAGTTTTGATAGATATTGCAATGTTTTTTTTTGCCAAAAACAAAACCAATTATTCGTTCATAATCAACAAGCTTATTAAGCCACTCAATTTACACGGTTTCCACAAAAAACCTATTTCCGAAACACAAATAACAAACTTATATAATCATCAAAGAACACAATCCTCACAATCTAAGCAAGGGTATCAAATAACAGTCACATAACACAATCACCACTGTCGATCTCGTCTCGCCGGGTCTAGCTCAAACAACCTTCTCGACTTTTGCTCCACCTTCCGCGTGTCCAAATCGATGGAGTTCCAGAAAGCACAAACCATTCCTCCAAACGCTAAACCGATAGAGTTCCAAAAACCAGAAGCAGATCTGAGCTGCGTGGAGTCGACATTGGACGTGACAGAAAGAAGTTGGGCATAGTTTAGTGTACTTAGTAGTTAAAAACAATACTTGAGGATAATCGAGTTTAAAAAATGTTTACTTAAGGGGATGTATGTGTAATTATTCAAAAAAATAATACAATACTTTTTGAATTTATTTCTTAAAAAAAAAGAAAAAAAGTATTTTCTTGCAGTTACTATAATTTGTTTCTTACCAAAAAAATGTAACTGTAGCGGTCATGAAAGGATTACGCGGAGAACGCATTTCCTAATGTTTTCTTTGATCTTTCCCGGTGGAAACGTCCATGTCTGGACAAAACTCGACCTGTATTTATATTGAACGCTGCTGTGTTCAACTTGTTCCATAAAATAAGCTGCATCAATTAAAAAAAATAAAGACAATAATTCTATATATATATTACCTAACTAACCTCCTCTGACTTTCACACTGTTTCTGCTGCCCTACTACTCTCCCATCATTTTGGTCTGCTCTCTCCATTCCTCAATCTCTCTCAAATCTCAACAATATCAAATCTGATAACTTCAGAAGAAGAAGAACAACAATCGATTCTATACTCTGTCAATAATGGAGAGCTATTTGAATGACAATTTTGGGGACGTTAAGCCCAAGAACTCGTCGGAGGAGGCGCTTCAGCGCTGGAGGAAGCTCTGCTGGTTGGTCAAGAACAAAAAGAGGAGGTTCAGATTTACTGCTAATCTCTCCAAGCGCTTCGAAGCCGATGCTATTCGCAGATCTTATCAGGTTTTTTTCTTCTTCACCATTTTCGTTTAGATCCTCCTAGATTTTTGTTATTTATTGATTACTTTTTCTACTTCATTATATAACCGTTGACTTGGAAGATTTTATTATTTATTGGTCTTCTTGTCCGTGATTCACTTTTGATTACACTGTAATAAATCTGGATTTCCTCTTTTTGTAGGATATTCCATTTGTGACCTTAAGATCTCATTACAAACGATTTGTTTCTATAATGAAAATTTAAGGATTTATTGTTTTATCCTTTCAATGAATCTGGCTGCTTAAATCATTATACCAGCTTGGCGCAAATCTAGTGCAGAAGCAGAATATCATGCTATGTTCTTAGCTACTTGCAAACTCACATGGATAGAACATTTGGTAAGATCACAGATGAAGTTAATGAGTGATAATCAAGTGACTTTACACATTACATCCAATCCTCTTTTTCATGAAAGGAATAAGCATGTTGAAATCGATTCGTACTTTATCGGAGAAAAGATTCTATCCAGATGACTATTACTAGTGTTGCCAATTCAAAAGATTAACAAGCTGATGTATTACCTTGCAAGCTTGGAACATATGACATATATGTTCTAGCTTGAGTGGAGTCTTTGAATTATCCCATCATTGATGGCTGTAAGTTAGGCATTTAGTTTGTGTTCTTTCCTTATGTAGATTGAGTCCATTTCTATATATAGGCTAATTATGAATGAGATCAACAATTCTTCTTCAATAATTCTACAGTATGCGCTCCACACCAGATGAAAGGATGGGGTTTTGGGGTTTCAGATCTTTACTATTGGGTCTATCATATATGATGTAAACAGAACTCAATGGTAGTAGCTACAAGTTAGTCCATATATATTATGGCATTGAGCATTTCAAATCAATGCTAAAATAGAATGGAGAGCATTGAGAAGGATCAGAAATGGAAAGTCATATGCATGTTCATTTAAAATTTGGCTGGTTTGGTCAAGTTTGTGGCTGGCATCTAACAAGAGTGCAATTTGGAATTAATCAGCTGCTTTATTTGAACCCTTGCTTTTAGAATTGTGTGTATCAGCTGCAATATCAGAACCTATACACAAGTAAATAAGTGATCTGGTAAACATTTGAAGCTTCTTGTGGCGGGGGTGTGCTAATTGCCTTTTACAGAGAAGAGAGAGTAGACCATCATTGTGGTTCTTGCACAAAATATCTTCATTCTGGTACATGTTTGGGGAACAACTAACTTGGTTGCATTATTAGACCTTTTGAAAATCATGGTAAAGTTCCCTGACAGATTATATTTTGGCACAACACTCTAGACTGAACTCTGCTATCCAAATATATCCTATAGGATAATATGCAAAGTAAGGACAAAGTATATCAATTGAATCTAGGTTGCATTTGAATATATGAATTTTATTTGAAATTCGTCATTTGAAATGTTGTATTTCAAATACAAATATAAGGTTTTGGAAATCACAGAATTTCAAATGACAAGGTAAGAGCTGTCATTTGAAATTTCATGTTCTAAACATGCTTTGAATGCTATTGGATTTGACTCAAATTCAAATCCAAATTCTTAGAGTTCCCAAACACTTCATTTGGCTCAAATCCAACATTTCATATCAAATGTTGGTTCCCAAACACACCATTGAATTTGGATATAGAACTTTTTTGATGAATGAGGATATGAACTCTGTTGAGGTTAATTGAAAACTTTAATTCATAGTCACACTTTTCTTATCTACTTCCTTTGATTTTTTTGCACTGCAGGAGAAGTTTAGGGTTGCAGTTTTGGTTTCACAAGCTGCACTTCAATTTATCAATGGTAAGAAGCTTTAAATCAACTCAACTTAAAGTTCTTATAGGTAGGTTTCCATCTTCTTATGCTGACCCTATCACAAATGATGCAGGCCTAACTTTCTCCAGTGAATACACCGCACCTAAGGAAGTCAAAGCTGCAGGTTTTGAAATTTGTGCTGATGAGTGTGCATCCATTGTTGAAGGTCGTGATGTGAAGAAGTTGAAAATACATGAAGGGGTTGAGGGTATTGCAAGCAAGCTCTCAACTTCAATAGCCAATGGTATATCTACTTCAGAGGATTTTCTAGATAAAAGAAAAGAAATTTATGGAATCAATAAATTTGCTGAGAGTCCAGTCAGGGGTTTCTGGGTTTTTGTATGGGAGGCCCTTCAAGATATGACCCTCATGATACTTGGTTTTTGTGCCTTGGTCTCTCTGATTGTTGGTGTAATAATGGAAGGGTGGCCAACTGGTGCCCATGATGGACTTGGAATTGTTGCAAGTATTCTGCTTGTTGTATTTGTCACTGCCACAAGTGATTATAGGCAGTCTTTACAGTTCAAGGATTTGGACAAGGAGAAGAAAAAAATTTCAGTCCAAGTTACTAGAAATGGGTTTAGGCAAAAAATCTCAATATATGATCTACTTCCTGGCGATTTAGTTCACCTTGCTATTGGGGATCAGGTTCCTGCTGATGGACTTTTTGTTTCAGGGTTCTCTTTGTTGATAAATGAATCCAGTTTAACTGGGGAGAGTGAACCAATTAATGTGACTGCTGAAAATCCTTTTCTTCTATCTGGAACTAAAGTTCAGGATGGGTCATGCAAGATGCTTGTGACTACTGTTGGGATGAGAACCCAATGGGGTAAGTTGATGGCTACTCTTAGTGAAGGAGGCGATGATGAGACCCCATTACAGGTCAAACTTAATGGTGTGGCTACCCTCATAGGAAAAATAGGACTTGCTTTCGCTGTCGTCACGTTTGCTGTTTTGGTGCAAGGATTGGACAGCCGCAAGCTGCTAGAAGGGACTCAATGGTCTTGGTCTGGTGACGATGCAATGAAAATGTTGGAATTCTTTGCTATTGCTGTTACAATTGTTGTTGTTGCTGTTCCTGAGGGGCTTCCCTTGGCTGTGACTTTGAGCCTTGCTTTTGCCATGAAGAAGATGATGAATGACAAGGCACTGGTACGTCATCTGGCTGCTTGTGAGACCATGGGATCTGCCACGAGCATCTGTAGTGACAAGACTGGGACATTGACTACTAACCACATGACTGTTGTTAAAGCATGTATTTGTGGGCAAACCAAGGATGTGAGCAACTCTAAGACAAGTCTCAATTGTTTCTCTGAGTTTCCTGATTCTGCCGTGAAAACTCTACTTCAATCGATATTTAACAACACTGGGGGTGAAGTTGTCACCAATGAGGAGAACAAAGTTGAGATACTGGGAACTCCCACTGATACTGCAGTTTTAGAATTTGGGTTGCTACTTGGTGGGAACTTCCAGGCCGAACGCCAAGCCTCAAAAATTGTGAAAGTTGAGCCATTCAATTCGACAAAGAAGCAAATGAGGGTGGTTCTAGAGCTACCTGATGGAGGTTTTCGAGTACACAATAAAGGTGCTTCTGAAATAGTTTTAAGTCAATGTGACAAGGTCATAGACTCAAATGGTAGGGTTATTTCCCTTGATGATGCAACCATTCATCAATTAGAGAATACCATCGAACAATTTGCTAATGAAGCTCTCCGAACTCTATGCCTTTCTTACATGGACCTTGGAAGTGAGTTCTCTGTTGAAAGTCCTATGCCCAGTACAGGGTATACTTGTATAGGAATTGTGGGTATCAAGGATCCAGTTCGTCCTGGTGTCAAAAAATCCGTTGCAATTTGTAAGGCCGCTGGTATCACTGTCCGGATGGTCACTGGAGATAATATAAACACTGCAAAGGCAATTGCTAGAGAATGTGGAATTTTAACCGATGATGGTATAGCAATTGAAGGCCCAGAGTTTCGACAGAAGACTGAGAAGGAAATGAGTGAACTTATTCCAAAAATTCAGGTGTGTTTTACATATTCAATTATCTTGTTTGCATCATTTACAGTCATTTTGGGTATGAAAATATTAATAACAATAATTGTTTGCAACATGTGTTTCTATGGCATATTAGATATCAGTCTACCTTAAATGATTTATGCTGTATGTATTATCTTTAAATGCAGCCTATCTGGAAACTTATGTTTGTTATTTCATCAAATGCAGGTAATGGCTCGATCTTCCCCATTGGATAAGCATACCCTTGTAAAACACTTACGGGGTACTTTGGAAGAAGTTGTGGCAGTGACTGGTGATGGTACAAATGATGCTCCAGCCCTTCATGAAGCAGATATTGGACTTGCTATGGGCATTGCTGGAACTGAGGTATGGTTTTTAAATTATTCTCCTGTTTATCTTTTATGAGAAAATTTCTTACTTCTAACATGTATCTAATTCATAAAGTGGACAATTTTATCCAGCTTTTCTATTTTCACTCTTCTAAACAAGTAAACATTACAACCAACTTGGGTGGTATCCGTAATATTTATCATATGGTCACCCCATTTAACCTATTTGCTTGTTTCTTAATAATTTACTAATATACAGAAATTCAAATGATTCATGATGTATGATAAGGTTAAATATAGTGAATGAAACTTCTTCAGGATCATCCTGCTATTTTGTAAATTTGTCATCCTTTTGAAATTTTGTTGTTAAAAACTACATTATGTGATAGAAAAAGTTGATTCCCAATTTTCAGGTGGCAAAAGAGAGTGCTGATGTGATAATCCTGGATGATAACTTCTCCACCATAGTGACTGTAGCCAAATGGGGACGTTCAGTTTACATAAACATTCAAAAATTTGTTCAGTTTCAGCTGACAGTTAATGTTGTTGCCCTGATAGTGAACTTCACCTCAGCTTGTTTAACTGGTAAACGTATCCTGATCTTATTCTGTTTCCCTGTCAAAACTCTCTCCTTCAAACATACTATTGCTTTGATGATATTGTCCGGCATTTGCACTTCCTCACTTAGGGGTTGTTATGCTTTCTCAGGTGATGCTCCACTCACTGCCGTTCAGCTTCTATGGGTGAACATGATCATGGATACTCTAGGAGCACTTGCATTAGCTACAGAGCCTCCCACTGATGACTTGATGAAGAGACAGCCTGTTGGCAGGAAAGGAACCTTCATCACTAATGTTATGTGGAGGAATATTTTGGGGCAGTCTCTATATCAGTTTGTGATAATATGGTATCTCCAGACACAAGGGAAAGCAATGTTTGGTCTTGAAGGCCCAGATTCTGATCTGATATTGAACACACTTATTTTTAACTCATTCGTCTTCTGCCAGGTAATTTCAAATCATCATGAAATTTTGCTATTAAAGTGATTCATTGATGGTTGGAATGTATCAAATCATATGCTATAATGGTGGTGATATTTCAGGCTTTCAACGAGATCAGTTCCAGAGAAATGGAGAAGATAAATGTGTTGGAAGGCATACTGAAGAACTATGTTTTCGTGGCCGTACTCTCTTGCACTGTCCTCTTCCAGATCATAATTGTTCAGTTCCTGGGCGAATTCGCAAACACATATCCGCTAACTCTGCAGCAATGGCTCGTTTGCGTTTTACTTGGATTTCTCGGCATGCCCATTGCAGCTGCCTTAAAGATGATACCTGTTGGATCCAGCTGAGCTCATGTCTTCTGTTTGTCTTTTGTTTTCCCAACTTCACTTTCATTGGTGGTAGAACTGTTTTAAGCGAACGGAACCACCTACATTTTCTGGTACGTGTTAAACCCAAACATATCAACTATAAACTTCAAACCAGATTGCTACTCGTTGTTATATGGTCGGTTGGAATGTGTTGAATAGAGTTCAATTCTGTTCATCTCCCACACCTATACCTTTTACAAATGACTTCATTGTACTCAATTTAATGAATACATTCAACATTTTTGTATATATTTTGTTGATCTTGAAGCATTGGTCTCTGATATTTGGCAAATTACCCATCTTCTTCACCAAACAAACAAAAAAGAAGAAGAAAACAAGCCATTGTGATGAAACAAAAGACCAATCAACAATGAATGATTCGGATAGACAAGAATGGTAGTGTTAGTACCTGAGTGGTCATAACAAGAAGGATCATCACCATCATCATGATTCAAGTATATGAAAATGACTGGAGAAGCAAGGGAGTGAGAGAGTAGAAAAAGTAGGCCAAAAAGTAAATGACAGTAGTGAGTTGTGAATGCTTTTTGCAGTACAAATTAGAGTCTGATATGTCACTGAGATACCATTATATTTGCAAAAACACTGCTCTTCTGATATTAGCATTGGCATTGGCAGCTAGTGAAGCTCTCAATCTTCTTTTTTGGCCCTTTGGGGTTGTATTGTATAAGCTTGAATCAAAGAATAATGGAAAGGGAAAATTGCAGATGCCCACATTAGTATCCGTCTATAACTCCGTTAGTGGGACGTTAAAAAGACCAAAATA
>JAYMTA010006574.1:0-10279 GCA_036897625.1 Pelargonium cotyledonis
CCCCCCTAACCCGCCCTGTTGCCATCCCTATTTGTTAGCTTGCTTCTATAATTTTTTTTTTTTTGAATCAGAGCTTTCTTCAATATTTTAGAGGTATTTAAGAAGTGAACACATGCTTAATTTAGTTTTTAGTCTAATTTTGGTTGAATGGCTAGTTAATTAGGATTAGTATCTTCGTGATGTTGGTTGCATTGTGCGCATTTGTGTCCAGTAAATATTAAAACAAACAGAAAAAAAATTATTTTGTATATTAGAATTTTAATTTTAGTCTTTTTTATTCGTGTGTTATTGTTAACATATGGTGTCTCGGCTTTTTTTGCCATTTAAACCACAAAATACGAAAAGATATTTTATTCATACTTGCATTTCAATTCGGTTACTTAGCCATTTAAACAAATCTAAAAATATTTTCAAATGATCTTGCTAAGAAATGAGGCAAAAATTCAATTGGTGAACATGTGTCCGTGTAACGGACTTTTTGAGTCATGTTTTGAGATCGCTATGGCGTAAAATATTTGCCCGATTATTGTGTTAGCTTTCGGTATATAATCGGAAGCTATTAAATAACTGTGACTAGTGTTGTGTATATTATTTTGTTCTTGATTTCATTGTATTTATATTGTTTCGCTTAGCATGCGTATCACACGATGATATATTACATTCATATGTATATATAAATAGATATATTTTGCTCACATGCCATATTTCATTTCACATACTTATAGTTTTTTTATTCGCATTGTATATATGCATGATTTATCGCATTTATAGATAGATTATTTATTGCTTCACTTATACTATTTTAATTTCCGCATTTATCTTGGTATGTACATTTGTGAATATAAATTTCTTGCTTGTAATGCTCATATGCATATTTAGGAATCAATTTAGTTAATATTTTGTATAATTCGGTATAAAAGCAACGGAGGCTGACCTATATCGAGCTCGTGAGGGTGTCTAACACATTCCCTTGTGCGTACCCAATCTTCTTACCCATTTTTTGGTTAAAGGTATTAGTTGCACATTACTTTTTATCAAAATAAAATGTGTAGCTAATGTTTTGGTTACTGTACTTAAAATCGGGTGACAACTCTAAACCTTAGCAACATGTTTTAGGCGGTCCAACACCGCAACACCATCACATCATTTTCAAGGACGGGCCATACGGTCTCGACGGATCTACCAGCGTTAGCTTCCAACGAGGTTGCACGCTGAGATGCGGGGTTCGATGTTCTTACACTAATCACACGTTTTCCTTCTTATTTTATTTATACTAGTAAATATCTTGTGTGCTGCACATGCTAGTAAACATCCATCGCGATTTAAATTTGTGTGAAAGTAAAAGAAAAAAATATCCCATACCTGAAGTATTCAAATTGTTTCGCTCGGGTCCTCAAACTTCAAAGTATTTCGCTAGGGTCATAGTTGATTGAGTTATGTTCTCGTGAATGACATTCCGTCAAGTTACTAATAGAATCTGTCAGTTTTAACTAACGCCTTTAAATTTAAATTAAAAAACAATTAAAAAATGTGATTTTACAATTGTACTCTTTATACTTTTTATACTTTTAGTTTTTCCATCTCCAACTTCACTCATCTCTTTCTCTACTGTAATCTCTCTCTCCCCGGTGAGCTATAGTTGGAACTCCTCCGGCGAGAACACACGACAACAACCGCCACCCAAAAATTGCCTCCTTCGTATTCTCTGACACACACGACAATGTTTATTTATTAATTAGAGCTCATCATTAATAATTATGAATCCAACCACTTCATTTCTCCGATTTCACGTTTTTGCCTCAAACATGGAGTGCTAAAAAATTATAGATTTTTGTCTTCAGTTCCCCGGAATCATACTAAAGCACCAAATATGTATGTGTGCATGGCATTCAAGGCAAACTTTACCATCAGAGAGTTGTACACAACCTTAGTCACCCAGAAACCAAAAACGTGGGACAAGATGTTGGGCATAGCCTATGACCACATCAGACGATGAGATGTTTGCACAATCTAGGGCCAATGCTGGCAGAGGAGGCCAAGGTTCTCGCGGGAAAGACAAGGGGAAGTTGACTGTTTACCAACCTCCTGCTAGGAAAGACTGTCATGCCACTTCTAGAAATTATGGGAAGTCGCCGCTACACCCAACTGCTGAAGTCCGCTCTTATACACTTCTCAATTGTAGCTACCAAGAGGTCTTCGATTATATAGAGAGGACAAAAAAATGAAGTGGCCCACCATTCTTGCGGGAGAGATCAGAGGCCGATACAAAGACAAGTACTACATTTTGCACCAAGGTGTCGGTCATGACATCGAGGACTGCCTCGTTCTTAAGAGAGAAATTGAGAAACTCCTAGACAAGGGCAAGCTCTCTCAATTCAAGGCCAAGAACGGAGAAAGAAACCAGAACCGCCAACACGACAATGATGGAGGGAGAAAGAGGGGTAGAGATGACGATCGCTCCTACAATAATGACTTCACCAATGTGATCCAAATGATGTAGGAAGAGAGGTGTTCCATCTCCCAGGTGAAGGCAAGGATCCAAATCTTGAAAAATGAGAAGGTCTTGTCTCCACCACCAGCTGATCCCAGAAACGTAGACTGGTCGCGGACCATCTTCTTCACCGATGAGGAGCTTGTTCCTAAAACATTGAGGAAGGACCCAATAATGGTCATGGTAGGGATCATGAGCAGTGAGGTCCAACGAATCTTCATATACAATGGCAACTCTGTCAATATCATGTACTAGGACCTCTTCAAGAATGTGGGTTTGGGAGAACACCTGATCAGAGAGTTTAACAGGGTCCTGATGGGTTTCAATGATGCCATCACCACTGCTAAAGGAATGATCTTCATCCCTGTTATTCTTGGCAACTACCCAAGGACCAAGAGGAAAATTTGTGACTTTGTCATCATTGACATTCCTTCCGACCATAAAGTCATCTTTGGGCGACCCCTGATTAAGGCATTTGGAATGGCTCCAAGTGGGTTACACCAGAGAATAAAGTTTCTCACTGATGAAGGCGTGGCAACCATCATGGCCAGTTCACGTAATGTATTGGAGCACCTGGTGAGAGAAGGAAAAAGGCGAAACCTTTCGTCCATAAACTGTTCCTTGGACATGAAGCGCAAGAGAGCGCAATCAGACCTGGTCCCCAAGGACGTAGAGAAGCATCCTGCTCTCTAAGACCCAATAAAAAAGCCTGGGTGAGATAGAGAAAAGACAAAAGAGGTGTCGGTCATTCAGCCAAAGAAAAAGAGAGAATGATGTAGCTGAAAGAGCTATCCAAAACAGACACCTTGCTGAAGGGAAGAGCTAAATCCTCCAAAAAGAAAGAAAGAAAGGGCGAACAAGAAGGAAAAAGTGATTGTCACCAAAAATTCAACTGCTGTTGCCCCAACTTCCAAGAAGGAGAAGAGCAAAAAATCTAGCTTTATCACCAAGATGGATACATCTCAGGACCTTGAAAAGGTGAACCTAGGAGATGGAGAATATGAGACTTCATCTTATGAGGATCTCATAGACAAGGGCGACGACTCTAAAAATAAGAAGTTGCAAGATGAAGAAGATGATGATTTTCCTTCTGATGTTGAAGAAGAGGAAAAAAAGATGGCCATCGAGAAAAGTTGTGGCATCAACATATCTATGGGAGACCTTGATCCCAAAGTCAGCGAAGTGCGCCCTAAGGCAGGAAGTGAAACTGAGAAGGTTGCATTCAGCGATCTTGAGCCTGAAAAGGTCTTCAAGATTGGGAAGACACTCATTCCTAAAGAAAAGAAGGAACTTGTGGAGCTCATGCGAGAAAATGCTGACGTCTTTGCATGGGTTCTAAACGACATGCTTGGCATGGATCGCGAGGTTGCTAAGCATCGCCTCGTTATCATTCCTGGGTCCATCCCAGTGAAGAAGAATAGAAGGAATTTCTCCAGAGAGAAGGAATAGGCTATCAAAGCTGAAGTGAAGAAGTTGCTGGATGCTGGATTCATAAAGGAGGTGACATATTCCCAGTTGTTGGCTAACGTGGTCATGGTGCCTAAGGGGAATACTGGAAAGTGGAGGATGTGCGTGGACTTCACCAATCTTAACAAGGCTTGTCCTAAGGATGATTACTCTCTCCCTCACCTTATCAAACTTGTAGACTACACTGTGGGTCATAGCACATTTCTATTCTACATGCTTTCTCTGGCTATCACCAGGTTTTTATGTATTCTGGAGACCAGGAAAAACCCGCATATATAGTAGCAAACTCTATTTATTGTTATATTGTCATGCCTTTTGGATTAAAGAACGCTGGAGCGACTTATCAAAGAATGGTCAACAAGGTCTTTGCCTCACAGATAGGCAGAAACCTTGAAGTCTACGTCGACGACATGATTATCAAGACTCCAAAAGGGGGATCCCACTTAGCGGACCTCCGGGAGACGTTCACCACACTCTGAAAATTCAACATGAAACTGAACCCCACTAACTGTTCCTTTGGGGTTAGTGCGAGAAAATTCTTAGGAGTGCTGGTCAGTGAATGCGGCATTGAAGCCAACCTAGAAAAATCCAGCCTCTGTCACCATGGGCGAGCCCAAGACAAAGAAATAAGTCCAACAATTGACTAGTAGAACGAAAGCTCTAAATCGCTTCATCTCAAAGTCTGCAGAACCAGGCTTGCCCTTTTTCAAGGCTTTGAAAAAAGCAAACGCGGACTTCGAGTGGACGAAAGAGTATAGTCAAGCTTTCAAAGAGCTGAAACTGTACTTGGCCAAAATTCCAAAGTTGACCATTCCCAAGCCTTGGGATAAGCTGAGAATTTTCCTGGCAGCATCTGATAGAACAACATCAGATGTCTTAGTAAAAGAAGAAAAAGGGGTTCAACAACCTGTATACTTCGTCTCTCATGCCTTGGGTCAGTCGAAGTTGAATTAATCAGGCCATACTTCGAAGCTTACACCATAATAGTAGTGACCAACGTCCCTTTGAAAAAGGTGATCGATGGTGACTTTGGAGGAAGACTTAGTCGATGAGCAATCAGACTCTTCTCCTATGACATCCGCTTCGAACCAAGGAAGGCGATCACAGGTCAAACCTTATCAGACTTCCTCGTGGAATGTAATTTTGTTGAACTAAGAGAGGATGACTCTCATCTCACTGGCGTTCCTAGACATTGCTGCCTAAGGCCAAAGAAAAATCTGCGCTCTCAAGAAATAGGAAGCAGCCAGAAGGGGATGAGCTCCCCGAAGAGCTTCCTAAAAATTTGTGAATCCTTCATATTGATAGTTCATCCACGGACAAGGAAGGTGGTCAGGAGCGATGATCCTCTCACCAGATGGCTTTAGAGAAACTTGGGCCATGAAGCTCATGTTCCTAGTGACAAACAACCTAGCTGAGTTTGAAGCCTTGATAGCCGGAATGGAGATGGTTATTGAGCTGGGAGTGAAGATGCTAGAAATTTGCTCTGATTCACAACTAATTGTGAATCAAGTCGGAGGGGGGAATGGAGTATGGAACCCCGAGCTACTGGAATACTAGAAAATAGTCATAATACTGACTGAAGAATTTGACTACTGCCACATTCAGAAGGTTCCCAAAGAAGAAAATAAAGAAGTAGATTTTCTTTCAAATATTTGCGCGTCTAGATATGATCACCTCCCTAAAGGCTTGCATGTCCAAATAGCTGACGTGTTGGCCACTGCTAAAGTTGTTAAGATCAATGACATCATAGATGGTCAAAGATGTTGGATCAACGACATCTTAGATTAATTGGTAGATAATAAAGAACCTCAAGATCCAGTGGAAACTGATTCCATTATCAAGAGATTAGACAGATACATGGTGAGCACATCAAGGACGAAATACATGAAGGCACATGCAGTCATCACCCTGGCGCCAAAAGCCTAGCTGAGAAGGTACAAGACAAGGCTACTACTGGCCATACCTAAGGAAGGATGCTGAAAAATTTGTTAGAAAATGCAAAGACTATCTACTTCATGCCGACCTACCCAGAGTTCCAGCTATGGAACAAACTCCAGTCCTGGTCACCTGACCATTTTGCATGTGGGGTCTTAACCTCATAGGTCCATTTTAGGAATTTGGAGAAAAGTCAGGAAGAAAAAAGATGTAGGTGATAGTCGTTGTGGACTACTTCACCAAATGGATAGAGGCAAGAGCCCTTTCTAGCATCACACAAAAGAATGTGATGGATTTTGTGAAGGAAGACATCTTCGTCAGGTTCAGATTCCCAAGAGCGGTGTTCACAAACCATGGAACTCAATTCTTTAAGAAGTTTGAAAAAATGTGCGAAAACTAAAGGGTCAATGGTGGAAAGTCATCGGTCTGCCATTCTTAGGGTAACGGTCGAGCGGAAGCTGCAAACAAGACCATCATCGCTGGCTTGAAGAGAACAATCAGAGGACTGTATGAGAAGTGGTATCAACAGCTTCACTTGACAATTTGGTCTCTCAAGACCACCATCAAGTCAGCGACTGGAGAAACACCAATCCAACTAGTGTATTAGTCAGAAGCAATATTGCAAGTGGAAAACAAGATGCCAACTCTGGTCACAGAATGTTTAGATTAAGAAGGCAACATTAGGTCATGTCTGGAAGACCTTGATTTTGCTGAGGAGATAAGAATAAAAGCAGGTCTGGTCATGGCTGCTCGCAAGCAAGCAGTAAAACGATTCCACGACTGAAGAGTTAAGCGAAGAGAATTCAAAGTCGGCGATTGGGTGATTTGCAAGTACGAAGCCACTGGGGTAAACGCTCTTTAGGCATAAAATTAGCTCCCAACTGGGGAGGTTCATTCTAGATCACCAGAGTAGTGAGACCTGGCACTTATCGGTTGACAAATGAAGATGGGTATGAACTCCCAAATCCTTGGCATGCCGACAACCTGAAGAAATTCTATATGTAATATTTTTTATCCTCCCACCTGTGGGAAACAAGGATCTTTTCAACTCTTTGAATAAGAGATTGATTAGCTACAAGTGTTGTGTAATTTGTGAATGACGAGTTCAGAGTCATCTTTGAAACTCCACTAAACTCTTGTGACCTTGCTGTAAAAGCATGCGTGAATGGGATAATATAGGGAGAGTACCAAGAGAATTGAGAACCTCATCAAGACTAGGGAACTTCGCTTCCCTGAAGTCGAGGAGTCGCCTCCTTGAAAGAACTTTAGCTTAACATTCGTATGAGAGAGCACGTCCTGCAGCACTGTAACTCTCATTGGTTGGTAGACCTTGTCTCCACCAAAATTATAAGTCCTCACTCACTCGGCGGAGTAGGCAAAAGTAAAGACTCACCTCAGTTGGTAGCCTAGGACAAAAAGCTCCACTCAGGGAGCTGATGAGTTCCACGTAAGACAGTCATGACTCTAGAAGCGAGCATGATTGCGGTCGGACGGCTGGATGTAGATACTCCAAGCTCATCATAGGAAACTGACAAACTCTGAACAACGGGAGTAGTTTAGGATCTTTCCATCTACAGATGGAAAAATAAAGATTGGAGGGCCAAGCATCCACTAGTCGATGAGTTTCACGTCAGTCAGTCATGTCTTCAAAGGCAAGCATGACTGCAGTCGGTTCAGGAAATGTGACTTTCTAACTTATCACAAGAAACTGAGTAATCTGTCAATAAAGAGAGTATGACAAATTCTTATCATCTGCAGATGAACAGTAACAATTGAAGTTCGAAGCTTCATTCAATTAGGAGAGTCGAGTCTCCCTAGAAGTTAAAACATCTAACGTGTAACGAAAGTGTGTCTCCGAGGAGCATCCTCTCACTGATAGTTGATCATGGCCCTGAGGTAATAGATCAACTCATTATATCGATAACCTCCTTAGGAGACTTGATCTTTTCAGAGGGCTAACGACATTTGCAAACGTCGCCTAGAAGAACAACCATGCTGAAATACAGAGCCTCACTTGGAAAGTCACAAGATATACATCAAAGTGTTACAAAGAAAAAAAGACATAGTAGATCAAGATATAAAAGAAGTGCCAAGTTTTATTTTTCATGAAATTCTAAGTGGTTTGTACAGGAAATGAAAATTACAAACAAAAAACTATCGAGTCTTGGTATGAGGTTCATTGATTCAACGAGGTTGACGACGATCACCATCCATTTTGTGATGAATAGAACCAACTATTGGAATTCCAATCTCGCGATCCATATTTGTTTTCCAATGTTTGTCGTCTTCCTAAGTCGGCTCTACGTCGGTGATTCGTTTCATATCAATATAAGGGAATGATCAACGTTTGAAATATTTGTATTCTATCGACTCTTTGTAATAGAAGGGCTTCATCACCCATGGCTTACTCAAACCATATCCTCTCCGGTCACACTCACGAAAGTTAATGTAGTCATTTGGGAGAAAGGATACGCCACTGCGGATGACCTCATGCTAGGAAGATAGGACGGAGAGGTGAACAATTCTTCTGCAGCCTCCTCGGTTAGAAAGCGTCGCCCTATGGAAGCTATTAAAACTTCGTTCTTCCCTTGTATCCGGCTAGTATAAAACTTATCTTTCAAAGCCTCTTTGTATTCCTTTGAACGCTTGAAAGACTTCACTTCTGATTCGAACTGGTCTCTACTAAGGCGACAATCTGCAGGTGAAAGCATCTTCCCAGATGTTCCAGAATTAACTCTGGTATGCTCAGTAGAAAGCTTCAAATGAGAAGCAAGAAAATTCTTAAGAGAAAAAAAAAAGGAAAAGAGAACTTATAAGGAAAAACACGAAAGGTAAAGTACCTTATAGTTCTCTGCTTATTCCTCTTTATACTTCGAGTCCAAAATCTTGAGTTTTTTTTCAACAAAGGAACTTGCATGTTCACTCTCTTTCAGTTTAGCCAAAAGATCGAGATTGGATTTCTCCAACACCTCGCACTTCTTCAACTCAATTGAGAGAGCTTGGTTGCACTCTTCTAGTTTGACATTCTTCTCTCTCTCGGCCACCAATTCGGACAACAGTTTTCGGTAGGCGTCTCACGTACTACCCCTTGCGATTCGCCTCAAGCCGATCGTTTCATCTCAAATCAAAATTAGTCCAGTAAGAGAAATAGATATATGGTTAATAATTAATGCCTCCAAAAAATGGAATGGAGAAAAACAATGAGACAAAATAAAGGAATACTTTATTCAAGATGTTGTCTATGCTGGCTAGGTGTTTCATCATTTCGTTCACATTTGGAACCATATCGGAATCTTCTTCAATATCCCATGTCTCCACCACGAACTGATCCTTGATTTTGTGAACATGAGCTACGACAAGAGTAAGAATGGTCTTGACGTCATGGTTGCTTATCACCAAAGTAGGCGACGTTGATAACAACTCATCCTCATCTGAAGGACCCCAAAATCCTCCACCTCCTTATGAATCCCCAAAGGAGTTTTGAGAACCTTCCCTTGGCCAGCAGACGCACTCACCACCTTATTTGACGTGGCTGCCAACTTAGCAGGGGGTTCTTGCTCGTCAGCTGCAACGACCGCCTTTCTTTTTCTGTCATAATAGATGTCGATCGGGACGTAGTAGATGAGACTCTCATTCAATATCTTCTACCTTTTCTAAATTTATCCTTTGTCATTTTCACCCTGATCCGCCTTGGACCATCCAGGGATATCTGAAAAGAGCCCAAAAGGAAAATTAGTTATATACAAATGACGAAGCATATATATTCTAACAGAAAAATCTAAAGAAATAAGAACTTACTTCTACAAAGAACCTCGCTCTCATGACGACGACATCTGCAAGGTTTTGGATAATCCTTGGCAAACACTGGGTTGGCAAGATCTCCACGGATAGGCCACGAAAAGTCGCAAACCCAATGGTGGGGAGTAAGAATGGGAGAAACCCCTTCATATGGCCTTCTTCCAACCCTTGTGAAGTATTGAATCATTCCTTTTGACAGGAAACGAACATCGTACCCTTGAGTAGAGGGAAGATCCTTCAGTATTAAGACCAATGTCTCGTTATTGTAATCTGATAGCTCCTCAAGTTCCTTAGGGCTGTAATCTTTAGACGTATAAGGTTTGGAGGGGAAACTGAATGCTTGGCGGGATAACACATAGAAAATCTTCGTCGACCAGCTGTCTACCTTCTCATAAATATGGCTTAGAAGTCGGCGGTGACCATTGACGGGATGAAAATACTCAATGACTAATTTATCACTGGTGGCTTCAAGTACAAATAGAAAAAGAGAACATGGGATGGTTCACGTCCCTTCAAGCGACACAGAACAGCGAATGAAACCACCTTCTTGATGAAGCCCGGAGTCAACACTCCCACCGATGCGCTAGA
>JAYMTA010006575.1:0-10277 GCA_036897625.1 Pelargonium cotyledonis
GTTGGAAGAATATTGTTCTTCTTCAACCATCTCCGGCAACTCTGTGGTTCGGCGATCTGGTCTCTCCGTCGTGCTCCATTTTCGTCGGCTTCCATGCTCCGACGTGCTACATTCTCTGCTCAACTGTCGAGCTCAGTCGAGGTGGCCGTGAACGGTGAACGGAGAGAGAGAGGAAGCCACCAAGCTTGCGATCGGCTCTGCCCGTGGAAACGCCGTCTGTCGATCCCGTTCAGATCCCGGCGATGGCGTGAGCTTCTAAGCGGAACACGGAGCAGATTCGTGCATGTGATTCTAGAGGAAGATGCTCTGACGACGACCGTCGCTCTCCAGTTCAGGCGATGACGTGGGCGTGAATGGCGATGGTGGGCATGAACGGCGATTTCGTGGGAGTCTCCGGCGATGGCGTAAGCTTCTCGAGCTCCGAGCTCTGGCGAGAAGCTTCTCGGTCAGTCTCTAGCGCGGGACGTCGTCATCGCCCGTGGAAACGCCGACGCGAGGGAGTGCCTGAACCAGATCTGATTTGTGTTGAGTTTTTTTTTATTATTTTTTTTTTGTGTGTTGATTTGAGATTGAAATTTTGTATTTTGGTTTGATTTGAGAGTTTGTTTTTTTTTTTTTGTGTTGATGATTTTTAATTTTGATTTTTAAGAGTTCGCCGGAAATTTTGAATTTTCCAGCGAAGCTATGAATTTTCTGACAACATTCATGTATGTTCTTGAACAATGAAGAAGAAGGGCAATCTTGTCACTTAAAAAAATTTATTAACATGTGTGTAGCACATGACCCACTTAAACACAAAATCTGTTAGTTTGGATGGACGGAACAACGATTGCATTGTTTAGGGTAGTCGAAAGTTACAAAAAAAATAGTTTAGGAAGGGATATTCAGGGTAGCCATATGGAATTACCCCTATGAAAATTAGCCAATTAAGTGTCATAATTGTTGATATCACTTATAAATGTTGATATGATTAATTGTTTGTGAGTAATTATCTGTAATGAAATGTCACAAATTGTTTATATCTGATGATACACAAAAAATCAGAATAATATTTAGCCAATAATGAAGCGACACGTGGTACGAGAGGTTATGTTATCAGTCAAAGCCAACTGCAGTCAACCTTGAGTCGATTTTGAATAAAGGTTGGTTCGAGTTAGTTGGGTTGGAGCATGACACCTGAAGTCAAAACGGTCATCAAATCGATCTCAGTCAATGTTGGTCAGACTTGGTTAACATTGGCCAAAATGGTCAATCTTGGTTATCTCAATCCGAACTTGGGATCCGGTCAACTCCGGACAAAGGTTGAGTCAACTTGTTTGGAGATTCAAGCCTAGTGGAGCAACTTCTCTTACAAGTTCTCTCATAGGTTCCCTCATAATTTCTCTCACAAGTTCTCCCACAAGTTCTCTAACAATTTCTCTCACAAGTCTGCACATGACCGTTCTTATCTAGACAAGAGAACACATCCACCTATGTGTGGACAAACACATCATCAAAACTACCAATGGGCCCCACACATTTATCAACCAATCGTGCACCGCCACATCACCAGGTAAGTGGAGGCCAATAAATAGGGCCCTCCACCAAGAGGTAAAAACACTTCATAATTCACTCTCAAACTCGGAAAGCACGTAAACACTCTCAAGTGTTCTTTGTTGATCTTCGCGCTTTCTTCAAATTTACTCGAACGTTCATCGAAGATCTTCGAATCTTCAAAAGTTCAGTTACCAAATTTGTGTGTAGCTGCTAATTTTCACGCCGGAGGTGGTCTCCCGGACACACATCTAGGGTTTACGCTTAGCGGTGCGTTGATCCATGCATGTTACAAGTTACAACCTAAGACCCGACGCATCAACCCGAAGACCAAGACCCAGCTCCTCATATTGACTACTCCTAAGGAGTGGACAAGATTACTCACTATACGACAACGTTTCAACTCTTTAGTTTGACCGAGTCAAAATAGCTAAATCTCGTAACACGTGGAGAAAGAAAGCCAATACAACATCGTTGGAGGCTTGATTTCAGACTTAGAAAAAATAGTCATCAATACCAATTACTGTTTTTATTTATCTATTGCTTTTTTATTTTATTCTTCTCAACAAACCAAAAAAAAAAAAAATGAAAAGGACTGTTAAGAAAAATGAAAAGATATTTTTCTACTCTTGCCGTGTGCGGTTTGGCAAGTTGCACTAGTTTTGTGGAGAGAATTGTGGCAATTAATAAATGTCTTAGTATACATTGTAATTATAGTATTTAATAGGGGGTAATTACAGTTTCTTATCCTATACTAGACATTCTTTTTAGTTTCATACCCTAATCTATTGTTTGAATGTTTTTTCTATCCTATGGTATGCAAAGCTTGTTCCGTCAGTTAAACTTAGCGGAAATAGTACTGTTTGGTCATGTGCACAGCACATGACCATTAATTTTTTTTGAAAACCCCAAAATGCCCTTACTATTCTTCTTCTTCCTAAGTTCGCCCGAGATTGAAGAACTCGCCGGAAAATTCATGAAATTGCCGGGAACTTCATAAAATTTTCGGAAAATTCAAGAACTCGTCAGAAAATTCAAGAACTCACTGGAAAATTCAAGAATTCGTCGGAAACTTCAGAAATTTTTCGGAAAATTCATGAACTCGCCGGAAACTTCATAAAATTTTCAGAATACTCAAGAACTCGCCGGAAAATTCATGAACTTGACGGGAAATTCATGAACTCGCCGAAAACTTCATAAATTTTCCGAAAAAATTCATAAACTTTTATAGAAAATTCATAAACTTTGTCAATCATCACTAACACTACTTGCCCAAATTAATTTCAAATTGATTAACCAAAGATACCCTTACCAAACAAACCCAAGTCCCTTCTAATTCCAGAAACTAGTGGGGTAATTTTTCAATAGATATGGGACACGGAGGTATTGGGGTCATTGTGGAGGGGTTGGGGTTATTGTGGAGGGGTTGGGGTCATTGTGGAGACAGAGGTGTTTGAGAGAGAGAGAGAGAGAGAGAGAGAGAGAGAGAGAGAGGTTGAAGATGAGGTGAGGGTAAAAATGTTTTTCAGAATCATTGTAACGGAGTTAGTAACGGAACAAGGTTTGGAAACCACAGGGTAGGAAAAAATCCAATAAAAAAGCATAGGGTATGAAACTGAAAATAAGGTCTACCATAAGGTAGGAAACTGTAATTACCCCTATTTAATATTTTCATTTCCATTAACTAAATCAAGTAATTGAGACTCTTTGACTTATTTTTGAAAGAAGTGGGACTCTTTGATTTCATTTGATATTCTAGTTTTTTTTTTTTTTTTTTTTTTTTAAATCTATCTGATATTCTAGTTAGGCCATCTTTTTGTTTATAATATTAGTATTTTGTAACCTCTTCATCTTCCTTTTAGTTTTTCATTAATTTGCAGAGTTTTTTTTCCTCCTCTCAACGGTATCGCGCTCATGTTAGCCGCTCGTAGCTTCACCACTATTATGACCAACAATTTTTCTCTATCGTTTTGTTTTTGTGAGTACTAAATGATCCTACTTGATGTGATGTAACCCAAGACTATAACCATTGCAATCTCTCATTAAATCACTCGTAGGTTCTGCACGAGTGAATATAGTTTAATGCTTTTTTTGTGCTCTATATCCATTTGTTTTTTATTTAAGCATGCATTTTTTACTTAAAAATTTGAGAAATCTTATTGACTATATATGATTTTTGGAACATATATCCGTTTTGGAGGAAATTTTTCGTAAGTCTCATAATAAATATGTGACATACTCATATGTTTTTCTTGCATTTTTGGATGAAAGAATTATGATGTTGCATTCATTCTACTATCGAATAGAGATTGTCATTACCTCCCTAAAAACAATCAACAGTTGCTAGAAAATTTATGAAATAAAGTATAAACATAAAAACTTAATGAAACATTCATTGGAATACATAAGATTATTACTTATTTACATGAAAGTAATATTTTAAATTCTACAATATTATTTATACGAAAAAATATTTTTTGGCTTGATCGCTTTTATCTTACAGTTCCACCTGACTTTATATTTCATAAACAAAATGGTAGTTTTTGTGATGTGAATTCAAGAGCCTTTTGCTACTCTATTTTTTTTCTTTTGGTCCATCCTTTGATTTCTCCATTTCTTTGCGCGATTCATCTTTGTATTCTGTCAATTGATAGTCACATGTGAAATAAAAGACACATGATGAAATTCTATCCAAATTTAGAGTAATAGAACTTATTTAATAGATCTTTATTTTCAATAATAACTTTTATTAAAAAGCTCATGAAATCTTTTAAAATATAAAGATAATAGATTATGATTAAATTAAAATTACCTGTAAAAAATTACATCGAAAAATGTTAACCCGAGTCCACTTAATTCCGGCTCATCAAAAACTAAAGCCACGACTTTTTTGTTTACTTTGTTGAATCTTTATTATTTGCTTCCTGCAAAACTTTATTGTAAACTTGAATGTTAGTTTCAACAACAACAATGATGTAATGCAACAAAACTATTAGTTGATTGCAAATGGAAATGAGAATGAAGATAGTAAAACTATTGTATTGATAATATTTGAAATAAAATAAAAAAGACATGAAATATGATAATATGTAAAAATCTAGAAAAGATAATGAGAATGTATCATCTTCTTTAGCATGAATACCAAGAGAATTTTGAAACAGATGGAGATAGAGGAAAAATGAAGAGAGAAGAATGTGAAGAACATTGAAACTTATCAATATATAAAATGAAAAAAATGACTCGGTGTGACTTTTCAATTACCTCACGTTTGTATTAGCTAAAGGAATTACTAATTTGTTTAGATGAGAGTTCTTATCAATTGTACAATAGAGTTTATATATAGTGATTGTCATATCTAATATTATTAGTAATTATTATTAGATAATAGTGGAAAATGTATAACCTACGGCAAATGAGAAGTCATTGCATGAGAAGCTTCAAAAATGTTAAACTTTGTGATGTGGCAGCTCCTAATGCCTTCTCACCAAGTTTAACCTACATAGTATAAATTTGGGTCAATTTACTAACAGATGGACTTGGACTAGCTTGGAGTTTACATTTCAAAAGTGCAACATCATTCTTAACCTCACTCTTTATGCCACTGTCTGTAGACCATTACTCCATTGCTTTCTTTTACCCAAAGCCCCAACAATCTCATGCTTGTTTTTAAAACCAACAATTCGAGAAAGAGAATAAGTCCTAGTTGTTCTAGATGAAACACTAAGAGCTAGAAGCTCAATACGAGAACAAGAACAATCCCTAGTTGTACCAATAATTAGAAAATCAAAAGAAACAGATTATACAGGACCAAACAAATTACACACGCTGAGATCTCTATAATCTTCTTCTGGAAAAAAGTTTAGGGTTTTGGACTTTTTGGGTTGTGGAAAAGGTTGAAGAAGCTGAGCTCCGCTCTAGAAAAAGATGAGCTTAAATTAATAATTAATTTTTAATGATTTAATTATCCAAGTGAATAAGTGGCAGCGGAGCGACCTGTCCGGATCCATGAATTTTAAGGATGTGTTGTCACCTCATTAATGGCTTAATCCCCTTGCTTATTGATGATGCCCAATAAATCATAAATCTCAGAGTGAATGGTATGGTGACACGTGGCCACCTTAATGCCATGTAAGCAACCCGGTTTAGCACTACGCGGTAACACTTGACCTAAGACCCGAAAAGCCTTAAGGCTATAAGATCACTCATTTGAAATCCTAAAACGACCCCAAGGAAAACCGGGGCAAGCAGGAACTCCCAAAGCCCACAAAAGACGAAAACGACTCGGCATTGAACCAATGTCACGATACAAACATGCAATGTCACAACATCTGTGCTTGTCCGACGCCATTGCATGTTTATGTATTTTACACTTAGTGTATTTTCGAAGCACCAATGCTGCGACATTGCATATTTGTGCAATGCAATGCAATCTCCAATACTATGGAAAATACACTAAAGTTGCGTTTAGGAACTTGGATTTGATTAGAAATTCTTCATTTGAAATTTTGGATTTGAAATATTGTATTTCAAATACAAATACAATGGTTGGAAAGCCATATAATTTCAATTGACAAGGTATGAGTTGTCATTTGAAATCCATGTTCTATGTATGTTTTGAATGCTATTGGATTTTACTCAAATCCAAATCCAAATTATTGGAGTTCCCAAACACCTCATTTGGCTCAAATCAAACATATCAAATGAAAATAGGATTCCCAAACACACCATAAGTGTAATTTAATGTTCTCCCACAAACAAGGTTTCTCTACAAAGTGAAATGTCCCCCACAAAGAACGGATCAAACGACATGGCGAAGGCTCCAGAAGGGCCTATGTCGTAGCGTGGAGCATGGATGTTGCGACATCCATGCATCTTGACGCCACAAGAAAGTCGTTTGTGCTCCAACACCTCCCTAACGGTATAAGATGTCATACGACACCTCAAGTCACTCCAATAGAACTCTTATAAGGCCTTGACTTTGCCAAGGCTCTCTTAAGATACACAAACAAACCATCATAACATCAACACTCCCAAACTCCTATGACGCCGTCCCGTGAGACAAAGGCTTAAAAAGGATTCGACGAGTCATCTCATCACACGAGAAGTGTGTGGGAAGCCCTAACCTCCCGACACGCATGAGTTACGGGTTCGGAGGGAAAGGGGACTAACATCACAAATGGGCTTGTTGGGTTCAATGGGCCAAAGTGGGCCAAGTGGGCTTGAAAAGCCAAGTGGGGCTAGATGAGCCTCACATCATCAACAACCAATCAAATGCCACCATATAGCACTAGGTGATAAAAGCTTATAAATACACCCCTCTTGGTAAGAAAGAGGATCCCAATTTCATTTCTCACATTTACTTATCTCTCTAGTTTTGTCTCTCTATAGCTCTCTTGTTTCCTATAAGGACTTACTCTCACGTCGAAGGCGTCGTCCCAGAAACACCACATCGGGTACTTTGTTCCTTAGTATGTTGTTTTTCTGCAGATCACATGGCCATGAGGACTAGACAACTTTTCTTGGAAAGAGAACACGTTAAGACTTGAGACAGTTTGAGACTTAAGGAAATTTGACTAAACTTGAACACTTAGACTAGACACCTTTGCTTACGTGGAGAAGAAAACATACACTCCTAGTGTGTTTGTGTTGCCATAGTAAAAATAGGCGAACCAACTTGTTCCATTGTGGTGCGTAACTTTGGCAAGTGTACCGTCGTCGCACAAGTAATATAGAACATGAAGTTCTGAGTATATTGTCTCCACAGGGAACAATGACAGAAATAGAGTTAGACTAAATTGTAGTACTTAAACTAAATAAAATAGTAAAAAAATAAGGGAATGGTACTGTGTGTGTAACTGATCAATAAATAAAATAGCAATAATAGTAAAGACATGAAATTAAAGTTGAGGTGTATCAAATGTGACAAACATAATCGGGATTCAATTGATCTATAGTGGAGTGATGTATTAATTAGTTGCTAGAATGAAGTTATGTAATTCTCGTTAACCAAGCCCGCTTAAGTACTCAAGTTTACACTATAAGGTTCACTCGAGACTCAATGTGAATATGCCATCCTCGGATTGCCCTAGGCGCAATTAGGTCCCCCAAGCATATGACTGCAAGGGGATCACATACACGTTGGCTATGCAACCACCTTTATGATGTGCATAGGATGCTCTAAAGAATTGTTACTTCAATAGAGGCATCCCACCAGGTGATTCGATCCGCACGAGCAACCTTAATGTAAAGGTGAATCTTGCATTGTGATAAAAGTCGTGGATGATCAAACTACTATTAGGCTTTGCATCCAACAAATCATCGTAATGGAATTTTAAGTGCAACTAAATTAGAGCAACACTAATTAACACACCACACCAAATCAAGTACATCCCTATCACCAGGGATTATTTGCACATAATTATATCAATAATAATCACAAGCAAACAATTGATTAACATATTATTGTAAGGAACATAAAATCCAACAACTAAGCATTTGCAAATTAATTGAGAAAAACTTAATTGTAGAATGTATGAACTGAAAATAATAGCAATTCAAATCCCTAACTACTAGTGTGGCTGGCAACATACGAACGAAGACAAGTCTTGTTCAACACTGGGAATCTAACAAAAAAAATTGAAAACAACTCGAACAATGGATGTGGAAAGGTGAGAACGAATGAAGGCTTTGGAATTGGTTGGAGAACTTTGGATAATGAGGGAATAAGCATGAAGGCTAGCAAAATTCGAACCCCTCAAACCCTAACTCCCAATTTCCTTTTTAGAGGAATTGTCTTTGGCGTCGCGGCACTGCGCGTCTCTTGCCCGCGTTGACTTTTGTTGACTTCCAGAATAATGCGGCACAAGTGTCTATTTTTCACTTTAATAATTGACTCGACTTTTTCTCTCTTTTATGCCCCGAACGTCTTCATAATGAACTGAAAATTTCCAAAATACTAAAACACAAATTATACAACACAAATAAGCTTAAATTAGCACATTTTATGTAAAAGCACACCAAAGTCAATTTTCATTATGCTCAACCACAAAAACATGATTTTGAGGCAATTTGCACAAAATTTAAGCAAATCTCGGGTGAAATACGAGGAAATGAGGCCACACATAGTATGATTTAGGGTTCAATAACTCATATAAAATGCTAGTTATCAAACCCCCTACACTTAAACTTAAGCATATTGTCCTCTTCCAAAGGAGATGAAACAAGAAAAAGAAACCTGAATTATGTTATGCTACACTACATGAAATATTCTATATGCATACCTAATTAGGCATACATAAATTGAACAGTCTACAAGCATGGGTCAATGTACAAGTTTTCTAAAATCCTCTCATAGATGTGAGGATTGAAATACAACTCAAGCTCACCTCAAAGATATTACACAAACAAAGCAATCATAGCGTTAGTTCACCGTGTGTGTGTTCCTTGTGAAACCATACATTTCTAAGCTACTCAAACAATGTATCCTAAACTTACACATGACATGCTTTTCACTCCATATGTTGGGTTTGAGTTCACTAATCCACTAATCTATAGAAGTCCTTGATTCCTTAGGATCAGAAGGGTTGTCATTGGGTTGTAATTATAGGCTATGGTTAAGGTATGGATATGTATATTTATGAAACTCAAAATACCTTACGTGAACTCAAATTCACTTATCCTCACTTCACACTTCCCAATTTTGATTTCCTTTTTTATTGCATCTTTTCACTATTCTCTCTACTCTTTATGTAAAGGGTTAAATAGTTTTACACCCCTTGGACTTGTCTAAATTTTAGAGTTAGCCCTCATTTAGGGTTTTCGCTTGTTTTGGTCCCTGGACTTTCCTTTTTTTGTAATTTCCTCCAAATGACTTGGTATTTCCCGTTAGTGAAGTACATGTCACCACTCTCTTGCCCAACTCACAACTCCATGTCAGACAACATGTCCACGTCAGCCGAAACCATTTTTATACAAAATGGTGAGTTTTGATTATGGATTTAAGAGATAATGTTTATGGGTGTCATGGCTCCTTGCGGCTCTGTCGCCGCCTCGACGGAAACACCTCTAGCTTTGGCGGCATGGGAGGAGACATTGACACTAAAGCTTGGCGCCTCCTCCTCCTCCGCCCAAACAAAATCTACACACTCTGGTGCCCCGCCGGGGATCAAACCCCAAAGAACATCTCCAAAATCACTCCATAATTCGAACCCCAAAATGCGCTACTCAAGGTGGTCTGGTACAGATCCAAGATCTTGGGAATCACCCCCTCGTTTTTCAGCTCACGGCCCACTGTTGAATCACCCGAAGCCGATACCTAGCTCGCTGGAGACGAATCCAAAGATGTTGATTGTGCGGCGGTCTTGGAAACCATTAATGACAATTTTAACCGTTCCTACCTCATCACAAGTTTGGAAATGGAATCCCTAATTTCCAATTGAATATCATACATGGTGAATTATTAGCAAAAAAAAAAAAACAATGAAATGAAATATCAATTTATTTTCTTGTCTGGAATCACTTTAATTTTAAACCAATTGTGCTTGTAAGCATTCAATCTAATTGAATTGCAGGAAAAGGGAATATATAGGACACTGGCTATTTGGTACTTTTGTCTTGTCATTTCCATGGAAGCCTATTTTTTATCCCAATATATGCTTGATGCTACCCAAAAAATCATAAATCCCTTAACGAATCAGAAAGTGCCACGTGGCAGGTCCGGAATGATCAAGACACGTGATTGGGCC
>JAYMTA010006576.1:0-10276 GCA_036897625.1 Pelargonium cotyledonis
CGAATGAGATCAGTCGGGTATGGTAGAAAGACTTAAATGTGTCAAACCGCCAATGATGCGGGTCCTCTCAGAAAACCCATGGTTAATTAATACCTAAAAAATATATATATGACATTTGCTTTTGAACAGAGAAAGTACTATAGTTCGGGTTGGGCTAAAGCTGTAGTTTGTATCCGAAATCCAGTCTGACCAGGTTAGGCCGAGCAATTCGTATAAACCCACATATTTTACCTTTCGTATAAATCCACATTTTCGACCTTAAAAATCAAGTTTATGTCGATTGAAACAAACTCACTCTAAACGAACCCGAATTAGATTCAGATTAGTCTTTATAATTCACATTCGATTCAAAATATAAATTGTCACCTCTGCGATAAGTCTTGTATTTAGACTCAATCTTATTAGTGGCAATTTGGGTTAAAAGTACTCGGCCCATACTCATACTGAAATATGCGTTAGGTTTAAATGTAAAATGTTCAAATTCATGTGAGTTTGCCTCACCCATCTCACATATTTTTGAATGAACATTCAACGTGAACCTGACTTTCGATATGATTTTTTATGCTAAAAAAATCCGCAAATTTTAATACTAGGTTTCAAATGTGGGGGAACTATTGACTAGAACAAACCAAATTTCAAAATTGTATTTATACATTTCATTTATTCGCGTTGACCTGATACTTACTACTTAGACGGTATCAATATACAATTAAGTGGAAGTCAAATTTTATTTAAAAGAAAATAAATTGGAGTAAACTATTCTATGGTTCATACAACCTCACTATAGGGATATATTTTCTCTCGTTTTTGGCATAGTGGGTCCCACCGAGAGGTCAACGAGACGAGATATTAGAGCATCAACATCAATAAGGCTCGATTCAAGTTTTTAAATATCATAATTTTACTTATGTAATGTCATGAAATTTTTTCACGTGGTCGAGTTTATGTTCGATATTCTCAATATGAATTATCATCTACATGAACGTTTAAATTTTTAACAAGAATCATTGTATTAATATGTTTAGAGTTGACAATATGTATTGTAACACAACATGCTTAACGTGTTTAGACTCACACATTTCGTAATTGTGTCGTGTTCGTGTTGAATCTCTAAATCAAGCAGACTAATTAATCGTGATGTGACACACACGACACGCCCAACACACATACACACACACACACTTAAAGATAAAAGTATGAATTAGTCCTAACATTATGTCAAACTTGTTGGATTGCGTTGTGCCAAATTGTTGGTTCTACCACGCACGATGTGTTAGGAAGTGTGTAGGTGACATTCGTGTCGTGTCAACGCCACCTCTTTAGTTACCGTATCAAAGTTGTTGTGCTCATCGTGTGTTGGGTTGATAAACGTATCGTGTTTGAGATCCACCGTTCAGCACGATCACGAAACGTGTCATAGGATCGTATCAAGTCATGCATTCTACAGTCGATTTTCAGCCCGACACAAACACTTCACAAGCTTCTACTTTGGAACATGAAAAGAAAACAAGACGAAGTGACTTCAATATTATTCGAGACCTCTTATTTAAGCAAACAAAATTGTTCAACAAAAATTGAAGTAAAAAAAAAAAAAAACAAGCTTTTAAACCTATTATAGAGAAAAAAAGATCGAAAGAAACTGAAAAAAAAAAAAAAACAAAAAACAAAATCGATGTGGATTTGTCTCTATAGCTTCTGTATAGTTTTCTCTCTGATCCTCATTTCTCTTTCACTTTACAATGCTCTCTTGATCACTTTCATGTCTCTCCCCACCAAACGCTCTTCCTCCGCCACCTCCTCCGCCGCCATGAAGAAGGCCAAGTCTCATCCCGCCGACCCCGCCATGAAGAGCAGCCTCCGCGATTTCAACTCCGACAGCGACGCCCTTTTGGACCCTAAGTCCGTCCTTCTCGGCGACGATCTCAAGTCCCGCGACTCCACTCCCTCCACCGCCAATTTGTCCCGCAAGAAGGCCACTCTTCCCCAGCCGGCCAAGAAGCTCGTCATCAAGCTCGTCAAAGGTTCGATTTCGATCTCCTTTGTTGCTAATTTGGCTGTTGTGGAGTTTAGTTTTGTGGAATTTTGGAGGAATTGGTGTTTGCCTCGTTTGTTAGGTCAGTTTTGGTGCTGTGTGAATGAGTGAAATTGAGGTGTGGATTGAATGTAGTTGCTTGAGTTTCGTTTGAACTGGTAATTGCTTGGTCTGTGGGATCTGAGGCAGTGATGTAATAGTTTGGCATGGAATGTTTTGAGTTTTAAGAAGGTTAAAATGCAATGTTCATGGTGGAATTGGAGTAGATTTGAGTAGTGGATGTGTGTATTGCTCTTAATTAGTAGGATAGGCTTTCAAAGGCATTGGCTTTTGATTTTGTTATCCATATAGTGTCATCTTTGGTCGTGGTGAATAAGTGAAATCGAGCTGTGGATTGAATGTAGTTGCTTGAATTTCATTTGAGTTTGGTGAGATTTTCTTGAGGCTGGAACTGGTAATTGCATGGTCTGTGGGATCTGAGGCAGTGATGTAATAGTTTGACGTGGAATGTTTGAGTTTCAAGATGGTTAAAATGTCATATTCATGGTGGAATTAGAGTAGATTTGAGTAGTGGATCTGTCTATTGCTCTTAACTAATAGGATAGACTTTCAAGGGCATTATTTTTTGGTTTTGTTATCCATATAGTGTCATCCTTGATTATTGTAGTTCATGATAAACTACTATGTATTTTAATGCATAGTTGTATCACAAACATGGTATGTGTTATCTATTTGGATTATTTCTCTTACATCTTACATCTTATAGCTAATTTTTTTATTTACGATTTCTCCATCCCAAAATGATTAAATGAGTCTACTTTCCAGTCTTTGTAAAAATTATGGATAAGTTAGTTAGGGTTGGACATTTTCCCTATGACCCCAGGTGCTCTTGCTGTAACAAATTCAAAATTCTAACTAACTAGAGATAATGTTGGTAATACATGCATAACTAACTAACCAAAAATGAAAGTGGACACTCATTTTTTGATACATTTTTTTAATAGTAAGTGGACACTCATTTTGAGATAGAGGGAGTATCATTTTTCATAAGTTATGTGTAACCAAGAATAATCCGTTTGAGTGAACCATCCTAGCATAGACAAAGATGCTGATGTATTCCATCTGTGGTTTTTATGAAGCTAAACCAACGTTGCCCCCTAATTTTGAGGAGGATACTTGGGCAAAGTTGAAGTCAGCTATAGAAGCTATATTCTTGCAGCAACCAGATTCTTGTGACTTGGAGAAACTCTATCAGGTAATCTTTGACACTTTTCTTTCCCTTCGCATTGTGTAACCTTTCTCTTTGCAAATACCTTTGATGTGTTGGCTTTACACAATATACCATTTATGTCGTATTAGGCTGTAAATGATCTTTGCCTGCACAAGATGGGGGGAAGTCTTTATCAACGGATTGAAAAAGAGTGTAAAGCACACATATCTGCAGCATTGCAGTCTTTGGTTGGTCAAAGCCAAGATTTAGTGGTTTTCTTATCACTTGTTGAGAAATGTTGGCAGGAACTTTGCAATCAGATGCTAATGATACGTGGTATAGCCTTGTATTTAGATAGAACATATGTGAAGCAAACACCAAATGTGCGCTCGCTATGGGATATGGGCTTGCAGCTCTTCCGGAAACACCTTTCTTCATCGCCAGAAGTTGAGCACAAGACTGTAACTGGCCTTTTGAGAATGATTGAGAAGGAAAGGTAATTTTTAAGACTGTAACATGCCAGTCTTTTTTCTTCTTCTTTTCAATTGAACTAAAAATCAAAAGCAGTTCTACATAGCATACATCCGCTTGTTATGATATATAGTGGTGCTGTTTTTTGCAGATTGGGGGAAGCGGTTAATAGGACTCTCCTTAACCATCTTTTGAATATGTTTACTGCTCTAGGAATTTACTCAGAAAGCTTTGAGAAGCCATTTCTTGAATGTACATCTGAGTTTTATGCTGCTGAGGGCATGAAATACATGCAGCAATCAGATGTTCCCGATTACTTGAAGCATGTTGAGGTGCATATTCATTTTCTTCCCCTTACTTGACTAGTGACTTAAACATGAGTATGGTAAAGAAATAGTACAATTTAATGTGGCTAATATATCCCCTTCAGATGAGATTGCATGAAGAACATGAAAGATGCTTACTCTATCTGGATGCCAGTACAAGAAAACCACTAATTGCAACTGCAGAGAGGCAACTTCTTGAACGCCATATAGCTGCAATTCTTGATAAGGTGTGGAAATGTTTCTTACTTGTCTCCTTTCTAATATTTATTGGTGTGAATCTACCTTACATAATAGTTATATTATGATTTCCCTCATCCATGAAGGGTTTCACAATGCTGATGGATGGGAATCGTATTGAGGACCTTCAAAGGATATACTCATTGTTTGCAAGGGTAAATGCTCTTGAAGCATTAAGGCAGGCCATCAGTTCTTACATCCGGAGAACTGGACGGGGCATTGTCATGGATGAGGAAAAAGATAAAGATATGGTTTCCTCCCTTCTGGATCTTAAGGCCTCTCTTGACACAATATGGGAAGAAAGCTTTTCGAAGAATGAAACATTTTGCAACACCATAAAGGATGCATTTGAGTATCTAATAAATCTTCGTCAAGTAAGTTCTTGTAGCTAGTTTCATATTCTTTCTGTTTCCTTCTTATTTGCATTTTGTCTTTGAATGAAATGGAAAGCTGAATACACATCTATATATGATAATTTGCAATTAGGAAAAAGTACAACAAAGGGAAGAGCATGAGAGATATATTATCTAAGCTTAAATATGGAGAATTAAGCAAGACTAAATTTGATTGAAAGTTATGATATCAGTTTTGTTGTTGAAAATAAGAAACATTCACTATACTCTAATCAATTAAGTGTTATTCATTACTATGCATATGTGTGTGCGCGTGCACAAATTTAGTGTTCATTATAGTAAAAGTTAGTATTCATGATATCATTCCTTATATAAAAAGAGAAAGTATTACTGATATCATCCTGTCTAATTTTGTAATGACGTATGTACCATTATGCTCTATTAAATAGAACCGACCTGCGGAGCTCATTGCAAAGTTTCTGGATGAGAAGCTTCGTGCTGGGAATAAGGGTACTTCTGAAGAGGAATTGGAGGGTATGCTTGATAAAGTTTTGGTTTTATTCAGATTTATCCAGGTAACTCCAACATGCTCATGACATATAAGTTTTCATTTGCTTATTCATTGGACAACTCCCATCTTATGTATTCTATAATTTTTTTTTTGTCTTCCTGTATACATATTACAATGTGTTGGTTGTGGCAATTATACTGAGGACTATGTATGATTTTTCCTTATTGTCTCAGGGCAAGGATGTCTTTGAAGCATTTTATAAGAAGGATCTTGCAAAAAGATTGTTGTTGGGAAAGAGTGCATCTATTGATGCAGAGAAGTCCATGATTTCCAAGGTTAAGGATACAGTATTTCTTGTGAGCAGATACTAGATGATTATGCCAAATGGTTTACATTTGACTGTATTAACAAGTTTCATTTGCTAATACAGTTGAAGACCGAGTGTGGCAGCCAATTTACAAACAAGCTTGAAGGAATGTTCAAGGTGTGCATGTGTTCTACCTCCTTTAATTTTATGCTTAATATGTTTCTATTCCCATTAAAGCTGTTGATAAAAAAATTGGGTTTCATGAATTGAGGCTTATATATTAGGGAAAAAGTAATGTAGATTCCCTTGATGTATTCAGGTTGTGAGCTTCAATGATGTAGCCTTGTCCATCTTACTTGAACTGTATTAATATATGCACTAAATTGTTCTTTGGTAGGGTGGATTTAGTTTCAGCCTACCTTGATTATTTGATTTCAGACATTTATCCAGCTCTACTCTTGTCAATTGGAAAAGTAAAATAGTATTATATATAGTGCGGTTAAAGTGTCCTTTTCATTTATCTTAGTGTAAATGTGTTCAAAAGACCAAACTGCCGGAGAATTGTGTAGTTGTTTGTAGCCAACTGCTTAACTTGCTAGTTGTTTTTCCCTGTATTTAGTTTGTGATAGGATCTGTTTGGTTAAAAATGGCATTAGATGATGTGCCTCATTCATGAATGATGGTCCTCTGTTCCGTGACAAAGTAGTTTCTCTGTATGTCGCTACTAAGCAGTTATGTCGGATATTTAGATGTTAACTCAGTTCATTTATATCTTGAGCATTGTGATAAGTTGAAGAGATCCGTTTAGTCATCATCTGTATATCCAGCATTCTGTTGCTAGTTGCTTAAATTTTTCGTAACGAGTTTGTTATATATCATTTAAATTGAAATTGTTTCCCTTTGTGGTGACACTTCATAGGACATTGAGTTATCAAAAGAGATAAACGAGTCCTTCAAACAATCATCCCAGGCCAGGACAAAACTCCCTTCAGGGATTGAGATGAGTGTTCATGTTTTAACAACAGGGTAACATCTTTTTCTTAATTTGTTTTCTATATTTTCATATACCTGTGTTCATTTGCATTTCTGTAACTGGTTGCAGGTACTGGCCCACATATCCGCCCATGGATGTTAGGCTTCCTCATGAACTCAATGTTTATCAGGTTTTGTAGAATCCTTGTGGAGCAGCACTCTATTGGAAGAGCTGAATGCCTGAATCTGATACTTATTTTTTTTTCAAATACAAATGGCTGAACTTTTTTTCTACTTCACTCAATAGGACATTTTCAAGGAGTTCTACTTAAGCAAGTACAGTGGGAGGCGCTTAATGTGGCAAAATTCACTAGGACATTGTGTCCTGAAAGCAGAGTTTACCAAGGCTAGAAAGGAGCTCTCAGTGTCCCTATTTCAGGTTGATCTCTTGTAGGCCGTATTTTTGCATAAGTTCTTTGACTCCCTCCATCCTAAAATGAGTGTCCACTTTCATATTTTTGTAAAGATTAAGGATAAATTAGCTAGGATTGAACACTCATGCCCCCATGTAGTCTTGTTGTAACCAACTTGACAGGTTAAAATTCATGCATAACTAACAGACCAAAAGAAGAAAGTAGACACTCATTGTGGGACGGATGTTTTTGTGTGTGTGTGTGTGGACAGCTTCTAATGTTTCGTGGGATTTTGATATGTTGTGCTCCAGACTGTTGTTCTAATGCTTTTTAACGACGCCCAAAAGCTCAGTTTTCAAGACATTAAGGATTCCACCGGCATCGAAGACAAGGAACTTAGGAGGACTTTGCAGTCCCTTGCTTGTGGAAAAGTTCGTGTCCTTCAAAAGGTGGGTGATTAGTGGTTGTAAATTTGTAATATTTGTATATTAGATATTTTGTTTGTACTGGTAAAATCAACGACTTTTTTGTCATTTCTCAAAATTATGTTCTGCAGCTGCCAAAAGGAAGGGATGTGGAAGATGATGATTCATTTTTGTTCAATGAAGGATTCACCGCACCCCTGTACCGTATTAAGGTATGGTAGTCTTGCCCTTTTTTCTGCTGAATTGTTAGGTCATACATATGTTTGAGCTGTTATCTTTATGTACATCCGTAACAAGTCGGTGGAATAAGTTTCTTTTCTCATTACATTTCCTCTCAAGTAGAGTTGGCAAATGGGCCAACGGCCTGTGGGCTATCACTGATCCAGCCCAATAATATTGGGGTCGGGCTGGCATAAAGTGGGCCGTTAAACATGCTGGTGTTTTTTGCCCGGCCTTTTTATGCTGGAGGATCTGACCCAACAAAAAGTGGCCAGATACGTGTTTTTAGCTTGGCCCGTTTAGGTAGAGACAGGCCTGTTGTGTTGGCTCATTTTCCAGCTGTTCTCAAGCCACTTAAAGTCGATTCAAATGCACAGTTAGTTTATGGCAAGCTTACGAATTGTTTGTTTGACTCAACTATGAAGCTAACAACTATTTTGGTGCATTGCAGGTAAACGCCATCCAGATGAAGGAAACGGTGGAGGAGAACACGAGCACCACAGAACGAGTATTTCAGGACCGTCAATATCAGGTTCTCTACAATCAAGCTTTATCATTTCCTCTAAAATATAGATAGATACAAACATATAGTCACAACTCATGACAACAAACAAGCTTGTTAAATATATTTTTATTTTTATTTTCCGGTTTTTGATTCGTTATCATCTTACAGGTTGATGCTGCTATAGTTCGGATAATGAAGACTAGGAAAGTACTTAGTCACACGCTTCTGATAACCGAACTTTTCCAACAGGTAAAGAATGTGCACCACTTGAACCGTTGTGTGTAATAAAACTCAGATAATTGGTCGTATAAGCATTTTTGAGATACTTGGTGTACATTACCTGCTGGCAATTCGGGTTTCGGGTTGGAAAGACCTAACCCTAACCCGGTCGCCCGAGGTGTAGTTTCAGGTCGGGTGAGGTTGCAGTTTACATAAAATTGGACCTGACCCACAAAAATGCAGGCTGGACATGTAAACATGGAAACCGTTTAAGTTGTGTAGTTAGGATGAACTGATATATATGTAGACTGTTTGTTTGTGTGAGCAGCTCAAGTTTCCGATAAAACCAGCTGATTTGAAGAAAAGAATCGAGAGCCTTATCGATAGAGAGTACCTGGAGCGGGACAAGAACAATCCTCAGATATACAATTACTTGGCGTGATCTATAGAACGAAGACCAGGTAATGTACAGTAGCTTTGTATTTTTCTTTATGATCTAATTTTTGTTTCAGTGAATTTTTGTAATTGTAAATTGTATCTCTCTATTTTTTCCTTCTAAAACTTGGCCCTCAGTTAGGGCAAGATTATGGGAAGATTGAGATCACTTTAAAGTTATATACTATTTTCTTTGTGTGCACCTAATTTGTTGCCTAAAGATCCACAAACCCTTTTTTTTTTTAAGAGATCAATGAACACATTTACAACTATTTGTTTTTATAATACTTTTTTTTTTTTTTCAAAATTAGTGTCCAATGTTTTTTTAATTTTTTTGAGTAAATATTTTTTCTTTTTCAAAATAAGTGTCCACTTTTTCCACATCAATAGATGGGAATATATGCGACACCCAAAAAAAGTAGTGATATATATGAAAACTAAAAATAAAAAATAGCCTCAAGAAATTCACACAAACTATAACCCAATAACCATTCTTGCTTTTCCATCTTTCAATTGGCTTATCTAGTCACTTTGATGCCACATAATGTTGGACAAAACAAAGCAATCTTTTGTGCCCTCCCTTTCAACAACTGGGTCATCTATAGTCCCTGTAATGTTTCTTTACTCGGACCTATCAATTTAGGTTTCAGGTCGATTTTGAGTTAAAAATCTAGTTCAAATTAGATTTTGAGTTATGTCAAAATTCATATATGAAATGTATAGATTTATGTTGAGTTGTCTAAACCGATCCACAATTTTATCAAGGTAAATTCAATTTGATCTGTCTTAAAAGTTGATTGAATCTATTTTACGTGTTCCAAACCTGTAAAAGACGAGTCGAAATTCATGTGCTTGCGAATTGAGTACAAGTCGGCAATTCTATCCCAAATCCCAATTATGGGTAACCCTTAAAAGTGGATTTTGTGGATTGTGAATTTGATTTCTCTTTATGTACACATTTTTCTTTTTTCAAAACTTAGTGAGTGAGGGCTAGCAACATTTCATGCAATGCACATTTGCATGAATCTACTTTGAGGAATACGCTTCCTCTTTTGCACACCACAACAATGTCTTTAACAAAAGGTTTGTTCTTTTACAACACCTTTCTTTATGGTATCTCCAGTAGTCAATACTATTTATTACACTACAATGACACTATATTATCATTTACATGTATTATTGAACAAAACTCTAGACACTACGAGAAAACGTGCTACTTAAATCAAGGACGAAGCTGAATCTATTGATAATTAGCTACAAAATAGCATCACGTTGATGTTGTTATACACGCTTAACGTCATGGTAAACTTTTGGCACGTTACATTTAATGATGGAATACACCATTTTTTTTTCATAAGTTTTTAACACAGTTATATTTTTGAAACTGAAATTTGAAACATTAGATTAAACTAAAAACTTCGTACCAATTGATTCACGCAACTAAGAGTGTGTTACTTATTTTGCGCACATTAATACATGCACAATATATTTTTATAACTATCTCTTTTTTAATAAGAAAAAGAGAGAGAACAAGATATTGCATTGACCATAAGAACATATATTATATGGTGGGTCTTTGTTATTTCAAAGCATAGAAAAATGAGATAGGAAATCTAGGTTTTCTATAGGTTGATGAATATA
>JAYMTA010006577.1:0-10276 GCA_036897625.1 Pelargonium cotyledonis
TGCCACGCACTTTGAAGCTGGAGTGTCACGGTCTCCCGCCGTTGGAACCTGACCATGCACCCTAAAGCCTGAGCATCATGGTCTCCTACCGCTGGAACCTGATTACGCAAACTGAAGTCGGAGTACATCGCTCCCAGCGGGCCTAACCACGCATCCTCCAGGACTAAGCCGGAGCTGTTACAAACCCCTGCGAACATGACACGCACCCTGAAGCCGGAGCGCTAGGAGTCTGATGGCCCTAACCCTGCCTCCCTAGCGAGTAAGCCGGTGTGTTAGGATAACCTGAGGACCTAGCCATGCATCTAGAAGCCGGAGAGCTATGGTACTCAAGGGGCCAAACCACGCATCCTCCGGGCTAGCCGGTGCGTTTTGGTAACCTGCGAACCTAGTCACGCACATCAAAGTCGGGGTGTCACGGTTTCTCTCTGGAGGACCTGACCACGCACATTGAAGTCTGAGAGCTACTCCATGATAACTCAACCACGCCTCCTCAGAGAGTAAGCCGGTGTGTTCTGGAATCATGCAAATGTAGTCACGCAACTAGAATGAGTAAGTCGACTCATTATGGTTTTCTCTCCGGAGGACCGAACAGTGCATCACTATCAACAAAAGCTACACGCTATCAGGATATCTAGAATCTGCAGATTATGACATCTCCTTTCTAAAGGCATAATCATGCCCGGGACCTACCTCTGAAGAGCATCTTATCTCAAACTTATCTTCAGAAGACTTCTCATCTCACCTTATCACCCTAAATCCAACCACAGCACGTGGCATATAGGAGACATAAAGAGTCATGACTCGACTAGCTTGATCATGAACAAGGTGTGTTGATCGAACCAGACGATCAACAAAGAACCAGATGCAAACAACAAAGCAGAGTGAACAAAGTAATGGGTAGGCAAAATATTCCATGCTACTTGTATATAAAACATGTATACATGTAGAAAGAAAATACATTTCATTCAGAGTGCTCCTCATGTGAGGCCTCTTCATATTCGAGGACCTCTAAGGGAGGATTTAACTCAGATAACCTGGGAGCTGGGTGATCTCGAGAATGGCGAACGCCTCCTCTGACGCAACTGAAACTTCCCTCCTAGGCAGGACCCATCAAGAGGTCGCAAATTGAGAGCCATCCATCATTTTCTCCTAAGATGGACTCATTACGCCTGACCTCATCCATCAAAAGGTCTATCCTACTACGCTCTTCTCCCAGCATTGCAGCAAAGGTACCTTGAGTTCTAATAGGAGGAGAAACCCACAACCTTCCCGCGGGGCCGCGAAGGTCATGTTCTCGGGACATCACCACCTCATCCATAGTAAACGGAAATTGGGGGTGAAGTCTCCTCAAAGAAGGGTTAGCAGCAGAGTTCCCATGCCAGACTGCCAGTTCTTCCAGAGGAATGCCTTGGCCCGTAATGACCCTGAAAACACTACATTTTCCTTCTACCCTTCCTGCTCGACGTTCTTGCGCGAAAAAGTCTTGAAGCCCAAGATGTGCTCTAGCTTCTTGTAAAGTCCAAGGAAATAGCTTAGAAGTACTCGGGGATTGACGACGGGAGCGATTACCCGCCTGAAAAAGGTTAGGAAAACAAAAAAGGGTGAGAAGCTATCAGTCAGAGCAAGGGAGGAAAAAGTCGGTAAGGAAATAGGCGTATCGGAGAGGCAGTTCTTAAAGCAGCTTGGTGACTTTGATTGGGGCTCTTTTCTCTGAAGAAGGACAGCTTCTAACTCCTTTCCTCTCAGGGCGCGGGCACGAAGATCCTCTGCTTTAGCCCTAAGACTTGCCAATTCTGCCTCTATCCCGAGAAAGCGAGCCTTGTTCGCTGTAATCAGCTCTTCAGCCTTCTTCTTCTCATTCTTTGACGCTAACACCAGGTTTAGAGCAGAAAGTTCCTCAAATCTGGCAGATAGTTCTCTCTGAGCTTGAGCCGATTCCTCGACAGCAGGTAACATCTCTTTCTTCACTTTGGCCAAGACACCACTCTTTTCTCGCACTGCCATATACTTATCCTTTTTTGCTTGGGCCGCTCATTTCTCAGCTTGAGCCACTCGTCTCTTAAGATTATCTATCTGGGTCTTGTAGATCTTCATTCATTTTTCTTTTTCTTGACCAAGAGCTAAGGACCTCTCTCGCAAAGCTGACAATTTAGCCTAAGAAATGGCGATCATCTCCTGAGATTTGGCTTGAACAGCCTCTTCAAACCTATTGTTCAGCTCCAACAGCTGACTAGCGTGTTCTCGAGATTCCCTGGAATAAATTCTCTGAGCAACCATCACCCCCTCTAAAAGGACAGTGATGACTTTTCCTATCGAAGAAGCCGCCTTTATAGCCTGAGGAACACAAGAACCCAGATAAGACAAAGGTTCGAGAATGGTAAAGAAAACACAAAACTAATATTCGAACATTACCTCCGAAAGATGGGTATCCACTAGATTAAGGGTGTCAGCACATTGAAATATGGCGCCCGAGCCATAGGCCGCATGAAAAATCTTCTCATCCTCTGAGTGAGCAGGGTCGGGAAAGACAGAAGTAGCTCTACCAAGGGGAGAGGGTCCTCGAGCTATACCTCCTCCCAAGTACCCCTCCAGGAGATGAGCCAAGTCACCTAAAGCTGTTTCAGGGACACCTAGAGATTCAACAGTAGATCTGCCAGTTTCTCGGCCGGGCCCGAAGGGTTTCTCTCCGCCAGATTGATCCCTAGCGAGGGATACCTCGCTGACTACTCTTGTTGTGGCGTTGCTCCCCACAGCAGGATTGGCTACAGCCACGGCTACTCTCGATCCCTTAGCATCTTCCAGATTTTTAGCCTTTTTTAGAAAGTCCTCTTTCAAGTCCCTGAAGGGCTTCCTCTTCACTCCTGAAGAAGCCATTCCGCGGGAATCAACAAAATCATGCCAGCCCAAAGAAAGAGGGACGTTTGAGGACGGTTTAACTATCAGAGGAACATAATGTGTGAGGTCCAAATCCCTTAAACAGGCAACCCGCTCCTTTGCAAGTCGGGCATTAAACTCTTTGCGGCCCTCCTCGGTCCAAATTCCAAAAGAAGGTATTTGTTGATCAACATAGAAAATCTAAACAATAAAAAGATATCAGCAAAATCAAAAAACATTAGAGGAACCACTCTTACCGAGCATATGATGCTCAGCAGTCGCGCAGTGATCATCTTTATTCGGGTTCTAGCAAGCAAGACATTCATCCCGGAAACTCGGATGAAGAAAATGGTCGTCGATCTGCATCAGCATATTCTTGCGATTTGGGATTAAGAAGAGTATGGGCTTGATGTTGTCCCTATACTTACGGCGAGCGCCAGAGTAGTATTGAACATCCTCCCAGCAGAAAATCAATGTTGCATATACAGTCATGGGGAAGATGGTAGGTGAGGACAACACTAGTCCTCAAATCTCCTATGGACTGTATATCGGGACACAAGGCCTCATGTAAACGAGAATACTTACCCTAGAAAGTTTCACGCGGTGAAACTTGCCTTTTGGGAGCACTCCATCCTAATCGGGAAGACAAAAAGATCCGCGAAGCAGAGGAAGTTCTATCTGGGAAGTCAGGATCCTCGAAAAGACGAGGCTGGTCAGACCTCGTTATCAGTCCTGTAGTATCAAGAGTTCTCCAGCCAACTTTCCAAAAATAAAAGAGAGATCCCAGAGTTGGTTCTCTGCCCAACAAGTGGTAGAGGGCTGCAAAGCAGACCATTTTCTTCAAATCGGCCACAGCCAGGTTAAGAAGATCTGTACCCATGTAAGTGACTACATCTTCAATGAAAGGGTCAATTGGAAGAGTAAGGCAGTTTTCAAATAATTTCCAGTGAACGACCAACTCATCGTCACGTGGTTCGCTAAACATAAGTTCTCCAGAGACCTTGGGAGGAACCTGACCTCGAAAGTCTTTTTGATCAACCCCAAGGTCGTCAAAAAGCTGCTCGATCATGGGTTAAGTAACCACATTTGAGCCCGTCAGATGAAGTTCTTTTCCAGAGAATAGGGGATGGACCCTCGGCAAAGGCTTGCTGAATCTCCAGATGAATGTAACGGTCGTCAACCAAGCAAGTCAGTTCACTTCAAGAAACCAAAGGAGGAATCCGAATTTCTTCACCAGCAATGCACATATCAACAGGCTGAAAGTCCCCAAGAGGAGTTTGATTCGGGCAAGGGCAGAAGGGACGACTGATCCAATAGTATCGCTTCCATCTGCAGACAGAGACTTCCGGCCACGTGAACCAAGAGATACTGATTGGTCCTTCCCATTTAGGGACAAAGACCCTGATCCGAGATACTCTGAAATAGGGAAACGAGGGAAATCTCAATTAGTCCTAGAAAGCATCTAGTCCCGAGAAAGTAACCACCTAGTTGATTGGGCCTTGGAAGACCAACCCTTGGGAACTTCAGTTTCGTTCGGTCTACCCTTTATTGAATGAAAGACAATCTGCAGATAAGTAAGAAATCTCAAAATGCAGAAAACACAGTCTAAGGTTTCATAAGAAAGCCCTCAGCAGTTATCATGAATAGGAAAGGTAAAGGAAGCCCGTCCTTGGGGATCAAGGAACCGGGGACATGGTAACCACAGCAAATACAGAAAAAGTACAAGAAAAGTCAACCACCAAGTCAGGGGGACAAACATTATATGCAAAAATCAACATACATTAAAGGAAATAAGAAAAAGCAAAGAAAAGCGAGATGATTTCATTCAACAGAAACACCTGAAGTTACATCCTTGCTACATCGCAAAAACAGAGCATGTACATTATGGAGGACATCATCAACACAAAGACAGAGACACAGAACAACCTATAGATCTGTTAACACTTACAGACCCCCAACAAATCAAAAGTTGGATACAAAGAAACCCTAGATCTAAACGACATCGACACAAGAGGGTGTGCTCGAATAGAATTGCTTGGAAAAGGAAGCTCATGGCCATTATACTCACAAGGATTGAAGGCAAAAACCGAAAAGATCTGAAGAAAATGATAACCGTAACAAGAACCTGCAGATTCCAAAATCCAGAAAAAGGAAAAGGTTAGAACCCTCAAAACCCTAAAATCATCATAAAACCAACCAAAATCAGGGTTCTCTTAAGCCTGATCCAGAGAACCAAACCCATAAATCGGCTACAACCCAAACAACATCAAAATCACAAAAACCCTCCGCCAAAACCCTAAAACCTACCCAAGTCGATCTTTCCTCAAAAAACACTTTTTCTGCCATAAAGGAACATCTTTTAGGGCAAAAAAAAAAGACATTTTCGAGGTCCTAAACCAAGGAAGAACAGTAAAAGCTTTCAAAAAGCAAGACGGCGAAGGTCAAGCAAGACTTAAACTCAAACGAACCCAGAAATAGAAATACAAGGCGGAAGCAAAGAAGCTCACCGAACAATGAAGACAAGGTGAAGAAATTTGTCGAAAAAATGGAACACCCACGAATAGCAAACAAGAGATTGCAAAAGAAAGAGTTCTTCTCTAGAAATCTTAGGAACATCAATGTGAGAAAAGAGAAGAAGGAAACTTTGAAGGGTTTAAATAGAGAGATTTGCAGAAAAATAGGAGTAGTGGAATCATGAGCCTAGCCACCCACTACTATGAGGAAACTCTGCGCATTCCTCTGCTCTAACCACTAGCAGCCAACGCGTGTAAAGTAACGTCAGGAAAAAGTAGAGATCGAGGAAATCCAACGGTCAAGAAAATACAAAAAAAGAAGACACGCAGAGATCGCGCAATGCGTCAGGCGATTAACTGCAACGCGCCTCAGCGGATAGACATGAACAGATGCCCAAAGCGAGCACATAGAATCAAAACGTTCGCGGCAAGCCAAAAGGATCTCAAGAACAACTTTGAAAAATGTCTTCGCTCATAACTGAAAAAGTCCTCGAAAAGAGCAGACTACTCAAGCACCCAACAAGTAAGAATTCTTCAAAGACATCCTCGGCAGAAGTGGTCTGAAACTAATCTAAGCAACACCGATAAATCACTATCACTAGGAGTAGGGGGACAACTATTTATGCCCAAAAATTCTTAAGTACCAGTAGCCAATCAGAGGTCAACACGTGGCATCGCTGACATCGTCATCAAGACTCAGGCAAAGCAGCGAGCAAGACCTCACCAGAATCACCACACCCAAAGCGGATACAACTCCCCGAAATGAACAGTGTAAGTGAGGACTCGTCCTCTGAGGAGTTGCTTCTAGAATCATTAAAATTGTCACGCGAGATGCACATTGGTAAAGTACTCACTAGCAAACGGATATCAGGCATCCATCGTTTGAGCGGGAAACTAATTCAAATTCATTTAACTCCCCCGAAACAGAAAAAGCTGGCGGGGGTCTAGCCACTGCTCTCCGTAACAACCAGACATGAACTGGAACAGCTCATCTACAGCTGTCCACGCTAGCTGGACCGTGCAATCCAAGTCACAGTAAGCCTATAAATACCCCCCTTCACGATAAGGAAAGGGATCCCCACTTCTTACCAATCGAAACTCTGTCTCTAAAACCTCTGTTTCATTTCTCTCCTTCATTTCATACCAGATCACTAATTCTCACACCAGAGGCGGGGGACCGGAAACCCAACCCTAGTTACATCGTGCTTTGGTGTTTGTTTTGTAGATCCAGACTCTCGAGTCACTCTCATTGGAAGATCATACTCTTAGGTGGCCGCCTACTCTCTGCCGACACCGGAATCTCAACAGATCTACTCACCCTCACATTTATCTCACGTTTTCGAGTCTCCGACCGAAAAATGCTCAAACAGCCCGGGTTAATAATATCACTTGGAAGTGAACCTGGTGACCTCATACTTATTGTCGTAGCCAATTTTTTGACTTGAATTTCAAGTTTCCTCACAATGACCTCAATGTCCTTCTGCAAAGCTTGCATATCTCCATAATCCTTGCACACGTCTCTCCTCTATTTCTCAAAGATGTAGCGATGAAGTCTTGCAACACTGCCTCGGTAATATGAGGTGGTGGATGCTTGGGAGAGGGAGCGTTTCTTTGGCCTCATCATTAGTTGAATTTGACCAACTCGCCTGTTGAATCCGGGTGGAGAATGATTTCTACTCACTTTCTCTTGCAGATGGGTTAAGAACATTTTCGGTGTTCGTAGAGCTGAGGTTTGGATGATTTATCCAATTAGGATTGTACTTCTTGCTATAAAGACTATTGTCCTTTCTGCTTATGTAGTTCAATGAAGCGACATTCTTGGGACCGAATAATCATGATCTCTACCACATGAAACGCATAGACTAGCTTGCATAGGATTTGTGTCACCTTGTAGAGCACTGACACCCGATTCAGCGTTCATCATTTGTTGCTGGTTCATAAGGATAGCCTTGATATGCTCTTGAATTTCTTTTATGGCTGAATCCCTTGAGCTACTTCCCATGGAAGCACCTCCCCCATAACTATCTTCACTCATACGATTACTCGCAAGATTGTTGATAATTGCACATTGTCACTCTAGCGTCCACACGAGTAGTGATCCTCCACACATGGCATTAGGGTTGTTTTGACAGCTAGGATGCAAACCATAGTAAAAGGACTTGATTTTCTCCTTATCATTGAGCTCATGATGGGGACATGCTTCTAGCATTCCCTTAAACCTTTCCCATGCCTCGTGGAGTGCTTCCGCATGGAGTTATTGAAAATCATAGATGGCTCTGACCTTATTCTTCTTTTCTTCGTGAGACGAAAACTTGTCAAATAACTTTTGGACCATCATTTACCACGTGGGCATGACAACTAGTTGGAGGGAATAGTACCAATCTAAGGCTCGCTCCATAAGAGAATAGCTAAACATGTTCAACGCAGTGATTTCTTGTGCTGACACATTGCTATTAAGAGTCTCAATGACCCTCATGCACTTAGTCAAATGACTTATGGGGTATTCGCGGCAATTCCCTCATAACTGGCCTATAGATTGAAATGTCATGATCATCACGGGTTTCAACTCAAAGTTGCCTATTTGAGGGGGCACTTGAGGAATCCTATATCCATAAAATGTGTCGCTCCGCATCTCCTACACCATCAGTGCCAAACATCCAAATGGGGAAATTCCCATGAGGTGCAAGTTCTCCATTGTTGTTTGGACCATCAAGGTGTTGCTGCTGGTGGTTACGCCGCGCCGCCATATGTTAATGTTGTGGTTGCTGATGATTCTGCTGACTACATTGGAGTTCCAACGTCATTTGGAGTGCTGCTTGAAGATCAGTTAACTGCCTTTGCTGATGCTGGTATAGGGCAGCTTGAGATTGTTGCCACTACATAAAATCTTGTTGTGAAATAGTGTCAGGCACTGAATTCGCCAGTCCTTCAGAGTTGGAGGCATTACAGAACTCTCTAAGTGGATGATTTAGGGTTTACACCCCTTCAGGATCATTCAAGTTATCCTTATTTTGATAAGCATCCATTATCATATTACATTCAGGACTAAAGGACCACAACCTCCACTCATCCCAATGTTAGCGGATAGAGTATCGGTGCCTTCTCTAGTGTTAGCTTCCTCGGGGTTCTCATTCGCCACAATGGGTCTTTTACCCTTAGAAGTGTCTTTATTCTTTGTTTGGATAATCCTTTTCGGTTTCGGATTGAATGTTAAGGGTTGACTGTGACGTTTGCCATGAATAGTCCTTTGCATACTCTTTCAAAGAAGACCAACTTACACCAAAAGGAGAAAACTACAATCTGGAAAAACCTTTGTCATACACCTTTATTTTCCCCGGCAACGGCACCAAAAACTCAGTGCGCATTTCCAGCAAGTGTACCAGAGTCGCTCAAGTAATATAGTACTAGTAAGTTCCGAGTATATCGTCTCCACATGGAACAATGGTGGTAATGGAATTACTAAATTGTAGCTATTTAATCTAGGCAAGAAACGTAAATAGTGAATGGGTGTGTGATTTGATTACGAGAACGTAAGCGCAGTAAAGTAAATGACAATAATTAAAGTAAGAGTGAATCAAATATGATAGACGTGATCGGGATGCAAATGACTTATGAATTGGGAATTTCCCTACTTGAATGCTAGTATCTAGTTGTTCCTTTTTTACTACCTCAAGCCTACTCAAGTAATCAAGTTTCCTTTATGAGGTTCACTTGATACTCAACACGAATACATCATCCTTGGTTAAGACCTAGATGTAATTTGCTCCCCAAACCATATTACTGCAAAGGGGTCATATACGTGTCAGCTATGCGTCCGACTCTTTGTAAGAGGCATAGAAAACCCTAAAGCATTTTATTGCAATGGAGTTAATTCCACTAAGTGGTACGATCCACGTGAACAACCCTATTGTGTAGGTGAAGCTTACGTTGAGATCAAAGTCGTGGGTGGTCAATCCATAACTAGTCATTGCACCCAACGAACCACCATAATGATAGAGTGATTTGAACAACTAAACAAAAGCAACAATTCAAATAAAACAATTACCCCAAGTCGACTACATCCCTACCACAAGCGATTAGTTACACATGGAAGCAGAGAACACAAACATGCCTAAATATTAGATTATCAAATTGCTCAAACAAAACATACTCAGAGATAGAACAATTGTATAAGATTACAAGGTTCAAATCTAATTGTTTGCAAAGTAAAAACAAAACAATAACACTAAGAGCCGTATGGGGCGGCAATCGATTGAGCAGAGCTCTTGATTAGCCTAGATCGCACAGTAATTTGTCTAAAAAAAACTTAACTAACTCTAACGGTGGATGGAGAACGAAAGAAGGTCCTCAAGCCACTAGAAGAACTCAACAAGAAGGCACAAGACGGTTGGAAGAAAGGCCCAAATCAGATCTTCAAACCCTAGCTGGAGTTTTTTATTTATAGAGTACAGAGTTAATGTCACGGCGTAGATGGCTCGGCGTTGCGACGTCACGATTTTGGTACTAGTTTGACTCATCATTGACTTTTGTGGCACTGCGGCGTAACTGTTGGGTTATCCACTTGATTTTGCCTCAATTTTCGCTCCCCTTCATGCCCAAACGTCGGAATAACAACCTGAAAAGCTCAAGAACACTAATTCATAATATTTTAGGCACAAATGAGTAGATATTAGTATAAAATGGGTAAAAAATACACCAAAGTCAAAATATGAGTCGGTTGTTCGCGAAAGTGTTTTTTCATATAAAAATGTACAACCAAAGCAATTTCCGAGGCGATTCATGAGTAAAATGAGTCATGCATAGCATAAGTTAGGGTCAAATAACACGTAAAAATATGAGTTATCACCCATGGACTTGGCTTAAAAGAGAAAATGATCAAGGTAGGTTGC
>JAYMTA010006578.1:0-10276 GCA_036897625.1 Pelargonium cotyledonis
TATAGATTTTGGTAGATATAATCATTACAAGATAATTGCTTCATAACTCCTCCCAAACCCTAAGTCAAAGAGGTGTCTAAAAGTGTTAATGTACCGGAAATCATAAGTGATGGACAATAATAATTAATGTACTCATTGGGTTCGATTCTTTGTTTTATTTTGTATCATCTCTAATTTACTTTTTTTTTTCTTTCTAATTAGGCCTATGAGGATGTTATTGTTTCAAGTTTCTGAGGCGTTGAGTATTGTATTATAATTATTTCTTAATCGTATATGAACTATCTTTCTATGTAACATTTTAAGTTTTATTCATCATTTGTAACAACATTAAGTTTACATGGTAAATGTAACACTATTTACACAATCATGACTATGGTCCCATAGTGTTGTTCAAGTTTGTGTATTAATTTGTTTCGTTTGCCAAAAAAAATGTTTTTTTTTTTTTGCGTGATGGTGCACTCCTAGATGAAAAGTACTAGCAAAATGAGCACTCAACTGTTTATATAATTTTTTTTAGTTTTTGTATGGTTGAAAAGTATAATTATTTGAAACACATTTGTTTTATGTACTAATTATTTAGTAATATAATCTTGTCTCTCATGATCACTTAATGTTACGCACGTTTTGATTTGACATATGCTGAAATATTTTTTATTAATATGAATTGTTCATGCTTTTCGTTGTAGAATGATATCAATAAGAAACAAAAAATTTACTAAAAATTCGTAATATCAATAATAATTTAACTTAAAATAAATATTTTCCAATTATCACAATAAATTCTATATATTTCATCAATAATAACATCAAAGTATCTTTTATATGCCTATAGTACCCCTCTTTCATACACAATATTATTATTTTGCTTGAGTTACGTCACAAACTACATCTATTATCTTTTTAGTTTTTATATTTTTTTGTCATACTTACCCGTGCATTGCATGGGCTCTATACTAGTTATTATTATTATTGTCATTATTATTATTAGCACTTATAATCTACTTGAAATTTACGTTTTTTAACATGCACTTTTTTTAAGCTTCTTTAACATGCATAATAACATTGAGTTCCCAAGTATAGTATTTTTTAAAAAATTATATAGAGATTATACACATTTTGTAAACTTTCTCATAAATTTAATTTTGATTAAAAAAACAATATTATTTTTGACACAAATTTACCTTTGATAATGACTTTTCTTGGTAATATACATATGTATGTATGGAAACAATATATTTACGAAATTTAAAAAATGAGACAATAATAAAATGTTTTCAAATTATGAACATTCGATCAAATGTGTTGTACATCATCTATATATTCTAGTTTTTCCCTTGTTAGTTTCATTGTTAAAACGTTTGCTCTTCTGTTAGTCTAAATTAAAACATTCAATTGAAATTGTGAACTATATATTTTTTTGTTATTATTGTTTTAAATATTGTGTCCCCACTAATGGAAAGTATTGGATCTGCCGCTGCTTGTGTTTGTAGATTTCTGGTGAAATAGCAATTCTTTTCTCCTATTTTCAGTACTAAATGCTCAAGAGCAAGTGACACGAACCTACATGTATATAGACAAAAGCGCACACATGATTGACAATCCTAGACTTGGTATATGCACATAAAGTTTAGGCATTACAAGTACATAGTGAGAAATGATCACAAGCATGTTGAGTCGCTCCGGAAATCTCTCACCCCGTCGGAGGCCTCTTCGGCTTCCACACTGCCCGGTTTCTCTCAAGCATATGAGCACAAACCCCAACGACCTACTTTCTCGTTTTCACTCAACACAGTTTCCCTTGCGCCCGTGCTCACGACTCTCAATGGAGACTCATTTTGACTTCCCACATCTGAAGAGAATATGTTCACCCACTTTTTTCATTTTATTTATGTTTTTAGTAGTGTTAAATGCGCTTTATTATTGTAATGTTATTTACATTAATACAAGTGCCTATTGCTGATTAAAAAAAGTATAACTGACATGTGGTATGTATCTACCAGAGCTGACAACTCCTGCATGCGTGTTGTGTTCGCGTCGCGTCGAATGTTGATTGTGTTATATGGGCCAACAAAAACACGACACGTTAATGGGATGGGCGACACGACATTTTGCCCACACGATTAAATATCACCAACTTAAGTGTGTGTTAGGCGTGATTAATTAATCATGATCGCCGCCCCTATGACCTAGTGCTAGAGCTGATTAAGGTGAGAGGGTGAACCCATACGAAGTAGAGTTGCACATATTGGACGTCTTAGTGCAAGCCAGAGATATTCTGCTGAGCTACTTGACGGAGATGGTCTGCGCAAATCTGGGGGAAGAGCGGCCAAAACATCCAAGCGGATTTGGCTAACTTTCATGTTGGGCGGGGATAGTATGCTAGGATTCGGATTAGGATGGACACTCAGAGGCCTCTACGCTGAAAAAGCTAAGATGGTGACGGCGGGGGCTGGAACATATACCATCTACTTTCAGTACGAGTGGATCTCGACGTTCTGTTATATGTGTGGAAGGATGGGGCATGTGGAGAAGGATTGTATTCTGATCAAACAAGTCGGGGTGTGGATAGGGCATTTGAGGCGTTTCTTGTGGCGCCAAGAGAAAATCGGAATATCAGGGGAGCAAAGTGGATCCGATCAAGATTGGATCAACTATAGATCTTAGATGAGACAGTGAAACATGTCCTGATAATCCCGGCTCAAGTGGAGAGTTAATAGATGGGTCAAAAAGCGGTAACACTGTTCAAGCGAAAACGAGGGTTAATGTCTGATGAGGACAGACGATCAATTGAAGGGTCGGCTGCGAGGGGAATGGGGTCGGCCGATCAGCCGTTAAGGGTGGCCACGGTGGGGGAGAGACGAGGTGCCCCAACGAGGGGGAGATATAGATGGGTTTTGGGGCTCGGGCCTATCTGGGCTAGGGACGAAGTCGGTGTTCGCAGTTTCTGGGGTAGGATCAGGTTCCGAAGCTGGCATGTAGCAGGTGGTCTGATTCAATTGAGATGTTGGAAAGTCCGACTAGTTCGATATTGCAGTACAGATCATAGGACAATCAGGCTCTGCCTCAAAACCTTGATCTGCTTAAAGGCACACGTATTCGATACGACGATTCGCTTTAGTTAAGGATCAATGCTTTTAGTTTAGTGGTTAGGGCGTAGTATATTTTTCGGTTTCTTGGTTCTTGCTCTCGTTTGTATTTTGTTTCGCTTTTTCTTGTTTTGTCTTATTATCAATAAAAGTCGGCCTTGACAGCTAAAAAAATATTCTCAAATCATGGTTCATAAAAGTTGTATTCAAGTTATGGATCGTAGTTCAGATATCCAAAAGTACCAAAACAACAATTTTCTCGTCCTTCTCAAGTTAAACTAAAAATGAAGATTGAAGAATATCTAGGCTGAAATCTCATGCTTGCATGCTCATAGATAGACTTTTGCACACACTACTCCATATTTAAACGAGTGATGAAAGCAGACAAATTCCAATTTTCATGATATAGAGCATGTGATTGGAAAAACACATTGGCATACAAAAGCACAAAAAAACAAAATAACCAAACATATTTATCAAAGGCTCAAAACCCTCAAAAGTATATGTACCCGTTATTGATATGTACATAAGGCTCTGTAATTTTAAACTCGCGTGACCACTTGGGAACCAATATATTCCCAAGCTGTTTCGATCCTTTTCTCCGTTACCGATTGATACGCATACACTAGACCAATCCATTAGGACATGTTTGATGTTCAAAACTCTTTCTCGCCCTAAAACATTTTGACATACAAAGTAACATCCCTACTACAGCCGCGAAATATTAGAAGATCGTCAAGAGCACTCAAAGCAACGCCACCTGTAACTGTCATCAACAGAAAAGACACAGCCTTGTGACCTAACGACTAGCTTTTTCCTTCCTCCATAGATGCCGAACTACAAAATAACAACATTTTATAACATATATTGGTGAATTCAAACTAACGAATCACCAAAATGAACCATTGTCTAATGGGTGAGAGACTTGGAGATCGAAATATTACTTTTAAGCACACTACTTACTCGCAATTTGGAACTCAAACTTTCAGTGAGTCAATTTCAGCACACATACTTCAAAAGACATGATTTGAGTCTCTTAATTTGAACAATTTAACAAAGACGACAATTACACACGAAAACAAAAACTTCAATCTTGATAGTATGTACTAAATTTGTCCTGATTTTGACGACATGAACTAAATTTGCTTCAAATTGAAAGTTCGCATGCTAAATCACACGTTTGATCAAAGTTCGCATACTTAAATAACTACCTTTTCCATAAAAAAATTAATAACAAATCAATAATCTTACATTGACACAAACTCAAATATGCTCAAGTGCATCATCAATCAAGGTCAACATATACTTCAACAAACAATAGCATTAGTATTCAAAATCTCCCTCTCCTCCAAGAAATCAATTTAAGAGAAAAAGGTAGTTCTTTAGTAACAAGCTGTGATGAAATGTGTGATTAAGTATTTGAACAATTTAACAAAGATCGTCAATTACACACATGAATCAAAAGACTTCAACCTTGCTGGTATGTACTATATTTGTTCTCATCTCGACGACAATAACAAAACTTGCTTCAAACTGAAAGTTCGTATACCAAATCACGTGTTTGGTGAAAGTTCATGTAACAATTGACCACCTTTTTACTATCAAACAAACAACAAATCAATAATCTAACATCAAGAATCAACCCAAAGTCAAACTTGCTTAAATGTATCATCCGTCTAGGTCAAAACATAAACTGCATCAACCAATAACAATTTGCATTCATAATCGCCCTCTCCTCCAAGTAATCAATTCTCACAATTTTTCAAAAGCTCAATTTCATTACAGAGCAAATTCACGTAAAAACGTAAAGCAAACAACTCACAAATATAATCAAATCCCAATGGTGTGCACAAATTTGTTCCGACTTCGACATAATGAACTAAATTTGCTTCATACTGACAGCATCTATTCTAAATCACAGGTAGATAACTACTTTTGTCAATCAAATAAACAACAAATCAAAATCTAACACTGACCCAAACCCAAACATGCTAAAATGTACCATTAATGAAGCTCAGAACATAAACTTCAACAACCAATAACCTTCAATTTTCAAAAGCTCCATTTGATTACAGAGAAAATCCACCAATCAAAACACCAAACAAACAACATCAACACGAGACCCACGAACATAATCAACCGAAAAAAAAACCCAGAAGACAAAATGGATCATGAAGCTGAAAATTTGCAGAAAAATTCAAAAGGGGTTGCAAAAAATAGTGTACCCAGAAACCTGGATCTTCGGAGAGCTCTTAAACAAGGAAGGACCCCTTCTAGCCGCCATGTCTGCTCTGTTTTGCGTGTTTCTTCTTCTTCTTCTCTGAACCCTTTTTGCCAAAGGTCTAGCAAAACTCAACTCAAAACTAGACAACTAAGCCAAAGAAGCTCTGATATCATCAATAACAAAAACCAAGGTACTGGAAACCTCCCCTCCGGTCTTTATCATCCGAACCAACTCACTAGCATCTGATTCAATCTTCACTTGACTCCAATCTTGCCTAATTGACTTAAGAGCCTCTTTAGCAGTAAGAGCCACAGCCATTGAATCAGCCAAACATAAAAGATCATCAATGGAACCCCACTTGTTGTCCCAGAGTCCTTTATTACGCATTTTCCAAACACTCCAGCCAACATACATGGCTCGACGAAGCAAGGCAGAATCACAATGTGAAACAATCAAAACCAACCAGTCTTCAATATCCGACACAGTAGAATAGATGCCACCACTTTGCTGGAGATGGAGCCGTGAAAGAAAGATATCGAGCCACCACGTCGATCCCGTCGCCGCCACGGGTGAGCCGAGCCTCGCCAGCTGTTCGTGCTCCATCGCCGTGGATGTTTGTCCTCCCTCGCCGGCTATTCGTGCTCCATCGTCGGAGCTCGTGTTCGGTGTTGTTGCTCCTCCATATCCTCCGCCGGAGAAGCCAGAGAAGAGAGAAGCCGCCGGTGCTGTTGCCGTGAACGCCGCCGGTGGTGTTACGGTTGAGAGAGAAGAGAGGTGTGTGAGAGAGGCTGTTAGGTTTTTTTATAAATTACTTAGGGCCTATGATTCGAGAGTACAATGGTCTTTTTAACGCAAACTAACTGTAAAACTATTCAATTCCGTTAAATGGCTACTTCGTTCAGAGCATTAGTTTATGGGGATTATATGTATTAAGTCACTAGCTCATTGAGGATTTCTGTAATTTTTCAAAATATCTAACCCAATTCCAAGATGTATGAGTTCTGTTGATAATCGGGTGAGATAAAGGTGGCAATGTAGATTTTGGTTGCGAAAGAGGGGCGGGCTCATTTGGGTTTTGGACCATGTGATGGGTCGAGGTTTAGAGTTGAAATGTGCGGGGTTGTCCAACTCTGCACACAAAAATGTTTGGCTATATTCTATGTTTCCCGAACCAAAAATCAATTTGTGCGACCCAAAACATTTTATAGCACGGGTCAAATTTGAGTTTACCGATGAGACTGGTTAGTTTAAAGTCACGACACAAATTAGACTGATTACACATTAAATGATACTTTTACCTACTTTTCGTGACATTTCAATGACGTGCATAAGATTTGAACTCACGATCTCAACAAGAATATTGTGACGCTCAAATCACCATACGACAATGTTTAAATTACTAAAGAAATATATTTGTTTTGAGATAAAAATTCAAGGGAAACATTAAACTCATTTTGGTACAGAATGAGTATTAAGATTAAACCGTAGCATGTAGAGGTACCAATTGGATATAAAAAAAATGAATGAAAATGGAAATGAAGAAATTCAAAGTCATTCCGGATGTTCAGATATGCATGTTGCTGTTGAAGACCAAAATCGAGAAGAAGGCCAAGCTGTTGTTGAGATTAACTAAAATACTTAATGGGTCTTATGTAATCGCCTGAGTGTTGTTTCTAACAAATTGTCATCCTTTGCACACCTGCAAACTAATAGGCGAACTCAAATGGAAATGGAAAGTATGAATGAACCGCTCAAATGTGGGTTTATTTCACAAAAAAAGATATGTTTACAATGCAGGGATGGTTTGAGCAAATGAAGCTCTCACTAATTTATACTAAAAGACTTACAAAAATGATGGATATGATATAAAGTACAATACTACAATCTACGGTTATAATCGTGTCTCTAAAAAACTCTACAAACTCTAAGAATGAATTCTTCCCAAACAATTCTATAAACTTCCACAAAATGTAGGAAATACGTTTGGGTTGAGCATTGGAAGGTTTGGGTTTGGACTTGCATTTTTGGGCTCTCACGAAATGTTGTCCATTTTGTACATGACAGTCACATGTGCGAGTCTTGCGGGTGTTTCCTTTTTTCTGTCCGGATAAAATTTTTGTGTCACGTACACTCGGTCTATGACACTTAGCTCAATTGGCCCTTTGTAACTTTGTGTCTAACTCAACCCCTTTATATTTGGTAAGTACAGAAATAAAATCAAAACTGATTGATTATTAACCTAATTGATATTGTATGGTTTAATTGTAGTTTTTAGTCGGTTGCGGTTCTTAAAAATGAAAAATCGTATATGGCGATTTGTGTCCCACTGAATCAAATATTGTATTCATATCATTTTTTTACTCTTAAGTTTAACAATTTATAAATTACACTTTATATCTATAACCGACTGAATAATTTTGGTGAACTGATCAAGTATATTTTCATAAATTCACGACCGATCATTATTTAAAAAATTTAGAGACCCAAATTTGATTTTTTGCATAGAACCCTTGAAATCCTTGAGATGACCCTGATTGTGGATACGTTCATGAATTCATGATCACTTGATCATTATTTTCGTTTAAGAACCAGAAATTCACAAAATGTAACCGAAAAAAATCTCAAGAGATATGGGTTTTATTGAAATGTTAAAAATGGGACTTCTACAATTGCGTGATAACTTTAAGGAGAATGTTCCATTTTGGTATCTCAACTATACATAATCTTCTAAATTGGTACCTAATTTGATTTTCATTTCTCTTTGGTACATAAATTATTAATATTGTTTCAATTTGGTACCATAACTGTACATATTGTTCTAAATTGGTACCTAATTTGATTTTTGTTTCTATTTGGTACTCAAACTATTGATATCGTTCCAATATGGTGCATGAACTTTTTTTTTGTTTCAAATTGGTCTCACATGTAGGTGTGTCGTCAAATCATGCCAAGTAGCTTCTGCTTTTTAGTTTTCCATTTTTGTTTACAAAACAAATATTTGATATGGTATTTTCCGTATGACTAATGGATACAAAAACGATGCCGCATTTGTTGCATATTCAATTAGTTGAAGAAGAAGAAAAAAAAACAAAGACACAATACGACTTCTTAGTGCGACCTCCTTCAACCGAGTACACAACAAATATTGCATTGTTTTTGTTCAGTTAGCAATGTCAAAATTATCAGTTCAAATATTTGTTTTCTAGAAAAATAAAAACATGTCACTTGAGATTGATTGTACGATACAGTTACATGTGAGACTAATTTGGAACAAAAATAAATAGTTCAGGTACCAAATTGAAACGATATCAATAGTTTGAGTACCAAATAAAAACAAAAATCTAATTAGGTACCAGTTTAGAATAATACGTATAGTTAAGATACCATATTGAAATATATATTATTAGTTTAAGTACCAAACAGAAACAAAAATCAAATTAGGTACCAATTTGGAATATTATATATAATTAAAGTACTGAAATCCTAACTATAACGATCCCATACTTAATAGGCATGCAGGAGAACGATATTTGGGATTAGAAACTATACTTGTAGATACGAACAATCTTTTATCAATCTTAACATGTTATAGTAATTGACGATACTTGTTACACCTAACTAACGAAAGAATAATGTGCTAAGAACTCGTGAGATGTGTAATCCAACCCGTTTCGGGCCATGACTTATATTACCTAGTATGTTATAAATTATGCTATTAGCCATAAATGCCATGCATAACAATGAATGCAGAATGACAGTTGTAAATGTGAGACAATATTTTACCACAAATAATATACATAACAATAGAATCTACGTTCACTTTACCATATTTGTTGCTTAAGGCCGATACTCACTACTCAATACCAATATCTAACATAAGTCATCCCACGAGTTTAAGTTGAAAAAATATCTTATTTTACAGAATTAGTTGTTCGAGAGTTTGATGGAGATCGCATCCGAAGAATTTTTAGGGTAACATATTGAAATTTGAAGCCCATTAAGGCTTCGTTTGGTAACTCTACTCCAATTTTTGTAAATGTCTATAGGAGGTAAAAAGAGGTAAAAGAAAGAGAGAGAGAGTCTGTAGGAGATTTGAGTTATGTTTGTTAAAATTGGGTTGTAAAAGGATGTGTGAAAATGAGTTGCGTTTGGTGAAATTTAGTATTAAAGTTGTAGTAATATTGTGAAATGACAAAACTAACCCTGTAATATATATTTTAGTTAATACAAAAGTTGCAATTGATTTTGAGCCCTTGGATGAGCCAACTTCATATCTGAACCGTCCATTATAAAATTATATGAAAAACCTCTCTCTTCCTCTTTCCTTTTCCTTTGTTTGTGGAAACAACACGACTGGTGTTCAATTTTCTTTGTTTATTTTGATTGTATCTTGTAGCAAGAAGATAAATTTTCTTTCATCAAAATCTTTGATTGTTGTTTATGACCACAACACAGACTGACCTGACACTCTATGAATGTCATGAAAGTGCTTCTTTAAATTTTACATTTCAACACATGACCTAACCTATTACTCTTTCTCTGTGCTTTTGATCCACCAAATAGTAAGAGATGACCCACTTCAATTATTGACTATTCTAAATTTGATATACATAATGGTGTTAACATTGAATAGTTAAATTTAATATTTTAGTTCAAAATCTGGTATAGGTACATATCATGGCTCCAAGACGATCAACTAGTATTGGGTCGAGCATACATGTTGTATTGTATTGGAATCTATTGTTCAGACATAAATCCGGGAGGGCCTCCAACATTTGAAAATTGTTGTCATTCGTTATAGTTTCTGGTACCTTGAGGGAACCAACTAAGATAATTACTTTCATTGTTGTTGGGTTGTTCAGTTGGAGGAGAATTAAACGACTTACGATGGTGCTTATCCATCTATGTAGATTGAAAATAAAAAAGAATTATTAGTTTTATTTCTCAGATTAGTTGGTCGACCTAT
>JAYMTA010006579.1:0-10275 GCA_036897625.1 Pelargonium cotyledonis
GGCTAGAAACCTTGACTTTGCAGAAGAAGAAGCACTACTACTACTACAACAACACTTCGCATTGACCGAATGTCAAAACGAGCACATCTGTTCCAATCATAAATTGTGACAAATTTCATATTTTAACACATTTGTGACGCATATTTCCGTCTCACATGCATTTGTGGTGGAAATTTCAGTCACAATCATTTATGACAACCCAAACAATGACAAGAATTTTCGGTCACAATTTCGTCACAAATTACATTTTGTGATTGAAATTTATAAATTTGTGATAGAATTTTCGGTCACAAATCACTAGTTTTTTTTATTTTATTTTTTATTTGTAGTGATTGTACTAAAAAAAATTATAATATAACAATAAAATTCAAACAACAAAATAAAATAACCGAAACCCGAGCAACGCCGGGATAAAAAAAAAGTGTTGATAGAAAAAAGAAGATCCCACTTGTTATTCCCCATTTTTCTAATGATAGGCAAAACAGCCATTTGACAAATCCATTGAAAATGTGAAGCTCCTCGTCGTCTCGTGACGCTTTGGGGGATCTTCGCTTTCCGCAGGATCTCTGTCTTCCAATTTCAGCAAAACTTCTGCATATCCTACATTCCAAGATACCCAATTCTTCCAATATCAGATCCCTTTTTCTTCGTTTCAGATCCAAATTCTCTCCATTCATCAAAACCATGGGGGGTTTGGGTTACTGCTCCAACACTGGAAGAAGAACCACCGCGCTCTCTTTTGCTCTCCTCCTCTGCGCAGCCTTTCTCTTCTTCGCTGTCTCTCCCATTTCTGCTCAGGTCTTTCCATTTCCAAACCTTACGTCCATGATCTATTCGCGTTTCTCTGTTTATACCTTGATTTTGTAATGCGTTTCGTGTGATTAGGAGGAGGCTGAGCAGGATCGAGAGGATGCGACTGAATCGTTCAAAGATCTGGGCCGTCGCGCCAAAGTGAGTACTGTTCTCCGTTTATTTGCTTAGACAACATGAAAATAAAGGAATTTTGTGGAATTAGGGACTGAATTGTGACAGTTTCATTATTTATTGTGCTAACTTTTTTAGTATTTGATATCTTAAAACCACAAATTAGCCCAATATTTGTATTGGCTTCAATTCTTTTAATCTTTAATTAGCAACCAAAGTTGTCCATCCCAATAAATGATTGCCTGCTGAAAATTGGATATTGAACTTGTTTCGACTGCCATTTTGTCTGGTAGTTGCTGTAATTATAATTCATTCTGATAAAACTAACGCTCATTGTCTTGTTTCTATGGAGTTTTGGTCCCAAAATGCTGTCTTATTTCCTTTTTAAGAAGTCATGCATGGATTATCAGTAATACTTACCCTTAATATACGTATGTTAGAACCACTTGAGTATATTACAACTTGAGCACACGAGGCTATAAGGGAGAATGTCTAAATTTAACTTACTTATCCTTATTAATTTTTGCAATAATGGGAAAGTGGAACTCATTTTGGGGTGGATGGAGTAGTTTTTTTCTACATAAAAAATTGCCTTTACTTCAAACTTGAATTTTACGTACTGATACTTGTGCATGACTTTTTTGTTACAGATTAGTTTGAGCAAGCTTGGGACCAAAACAGATATTGGTCTTAGTGTCGGTTTGGACCCTGAGGGCCTTGGAATTTTTGATGCATTTTTTGCAAGCTTGTCAATGATTTTAGTCAGTGAGGTTTGTTCCCTCATTTTCTTCACGTTGACATTTTTTTTTGTTTCCAACTGAATTCGTTGCAAATGAAATAGATTGTGCTCTTTGTATTTGATTTTGCTATTGCTGATTTATGATTTTGTGTCATCAATTATGGTCCCGTTAGATTGGAGATGAGACATTTATAATAGCAGCTCTTATGGCCATGCGCCACCCCAAGTCAATTGTTTTATCTGGTGCGCTCAGTGCCTTGTTTGTAATGACAGTAAGTTTGTTTTTCATTCTGTATTTTGAGATCTAAAATCACGATTTTCCATTCATGGTTTCTAATAGTGTACATGCACGGCATGTAATGGAATCCTCAAGGCAACTTCAAAGAAATGCTTGTGCCTTTTCTCATTTATGAATTCCTACATATTTAAGGTTGTTGCACTTGTCAATTAGGTACTTTCTACTGGACTAGGTAGGATTGTGCCAAATTTGATATCAAGGAAGCATACAAACAGTGCAGCTACAGGTAATGTTTTTGACTGGATCCCTTTTCTTGTGCCAGTGGGGTTTCTGAACCTTGTAGAAAAATAGTTGGATTTTCTTTTAATCTTTATTTGAAATTGCTGAACCATGTGAAGAATATTTTTAAAGTTGAAAATTTGAGCTAATTGGCTATTTATGAGGTGGACATGAACCAAATCTTCTCTATTTTCATTTGCAGTTCTTTATTTGTTTTTTGGGCTGCGGTTGCTTTATATCGCATGGAGGTCAGATTCGAAAGCATCTACGAAAAAAGAAATTGAGGAAGTAAGTTTCTTTATGTACAACAACCTATTTCTATTGTGGAAATTATGAAATATTTTCCAGTTGAAGGTTTTATGATAAATCTGTGGAGTTTTGTTGTTTTCCTCTTCCTCTGGCATTGTTATTTAACCTCTTCCTAAGTGGTGTGAATTTTTTGTGCAACGTAGTAAACTATAAATTGGAAGGACAGGTTTACTCTTTATCTTTATTATTTGCAAAGTTAGGAACTTCCCTGTGAGTTCTGGATCAGACTAGTAGGTATCCATTTTCCCACTCTATAGTAACCCATTATCTCCTGATCCTGGTACTTTCCCTTGCCAAGAGCCCAAAAATATCATCATGAGGAACAATTCTGGCCAGTAGGGAGATGTGAATTTCTTCTGTTTCTTAATTTTTCAGTGCTTTAAATTTAAATTATTCTCAAAATTCCGCTTCTATCAATTGGTGATTGCATCTCTGATTGCAGGGTGCTAGATATTTCCCCCTTTTTCTCTGTTGTGAATTTGCTGCTTGCCATCTCTTTTATTTAGGTAGAAGAGAAACTGGAGACAGCACAAGCCAAAACTATGGTCCGGCGATTCTTTTCAAGATTTTGCACACCTATATTTTTGGAGGTACTTTTGTGCGTTAGTACCTTATATAATAACTGTTAGCTTCTTATTTTGAAACCCAGTTTTTTCCATTTGTTATCAAATATGATTTGCTAGTATAAAGTGAGTGTGTTTGAAATATTCTGAAGTAATTGTAACTTGGAAGCATCATGTCTCTTAATTTATTATTACCCGTATGCTGAGGTTTTCTAATTATCATGGAAGCTGAAAGCCTGAAATATTTAAGTTTCATTGTGCAGTCGTTTATTTTGACTTTTCTAGCAGAGTGGGGTGATCGTAGCCAGATAGCAACAATTGCTGTAAGTTTATCTTGATTCAATTAATCTTCTATCAAGTTTATCTTCTGTCGGTTTTGTGATTGGTTATATTACCTTTTGGTTATTTTACTTGTGATTTTGACTATTTAAAAACTAGATTTGTTGCATAATCTAGAAAGCATGCTTGCGATTACAAATATTGTAGGACCTTACAATTTGACATTCACAAGTTGCATTATACAATGACCAGGTTGCGTAGGTCACACACTTTGATCTGCTGACCTGACAACGTTTTATATATATATATATATAACCAACAACAATTTGACAATCACTCTTTGAGGTCTCGGGTTCGAGCCTCCCTTTTAGGTGTTGTTGGTATTGCCTATAACACACACGTGGTCATATTTTTATATTCATATAAGACTTTTATGATGCAAGTAGCGCAAAATTTTAGGTAACATTAGCTGGTTTGTTGAATGAGTGGGTCTGGTAATAGTATTAGTTTGCTTGTATTTTGCAATTAAATATATGAAGACTGAATAAGGTCATGATATGATGGAACATACTTGAAACCCGAAATGTCTGAAAAATTTTAGTAATTGATTTATTTTGGCTTAATTCTTCAATTTAGCTACAATGGCTAAATATTCTTGTGCAGACTTTGGATAGATATAGTTCTAGCATTCTGAGGTACTCAGTCTAATGCCCATGAAAATAATGTGTCTTTCACATTAGGAAGTGAATTGCTTTGATCTTGATTCAAACATGTTATTGTTTATCAAATGGGAATGGGTTCTGAACCATTGTAGCCTATATATACATTGAACGTTCGAGTAATCGATCAAGATAGAAAAACCAATAATGTTTTTTCATAAATTTAACAACATTTGTACATATGAAGAGCTAGAGGCTGTCAGTAGAGGTGTTCTCTGTTCTGGAGGTTCTTAGTAGGGTAAGTAGAAGAAACCAGTAATTTTAGTGATACCAGGTTGCTCAATGATGATGCTGGTATTTGATTTAGAGCTTCATCTGTATTTTGTTTGTATCCAACATTTCTCTAAATTTTATATTTCTATTGGCCCTCTGGTCTAAGCCAACATCATTCCACTTTCCAGATTCTTATAATGTAGTGAAAGCAAGTCTTGGGTGATTATTTGTTGCTGGGCCTTAAGAGAGAGCCTGGCCTTCATTTTCCAGTAGCCACACATTTTTCATGCATTTGATTAGATGTGATTGTTTCTCCCAAATGTGCTTCTTATTGACTGATTATTTAGAGTGCTAATGGATGATAAAATACGATTGTGCAGCTTGCTACACACAAAAATGCCATTGGAGTTGCTGTGGGGGCTACATTAGGACACACAGTATGCACATCGCTGGCAGTGGTCGGGGGCAGTATGCTTGCATCTAAGATCTCACAAGGCACCGTGGCCATGATCGGAGGGCTTCTGTTCCTTGGCTTCTCCCTATCGTCTTACTTTTATCCGCCTATGTAACTATGAATCTTAAACAGCCGTGCTCTCCTATCATTTTGTGTTACTAAAGGGATCGAACGGGGCCTTCTTGCTTATTATATTCTTTTGTATAATGTTCAGCATATAGATATGTCAATGACTTTCCCTCTAACTTGCACATTTGCTCGTGTTTATGGATGAAAACCGAAACCGAGGATGAAGAATGAGAATGGATTCAAAAACCAACATCATGAATTACAATTAAACCATTTGAGGGATTGAAAAGCAAGTAAACAATGAGTTGAACCATATTATATATAATATGCTAACTGAATTGACATTGTTGAAAGTCATTTTCCTCTACAATTTGGTACTGTCAATCATGCGTTTTTGCACTTCTGGGAGATGAAGAAATGCCCCATTTGGCCACCATTTTCAGCAATCCAACCAATGAATAGGAGTTGCAAATGCAAACAACAGATTGCTTGTGAGTTGTGAACCACTGCTTTTGAAGAAAACATACATAGAGTCCAAACTAAGAAACAAGGAGGGAAGATAATATAATAGTGATGGTGGGAGGAGCCCACTGTAGAAACTTGAAAAACAGAGCAGCAGAACAAAGTAACATTGCATTTCCAACTACCACCACCAAAATCTAGTCCTCTCTAATCATGCTTATTCCATGCTCTCCTATCAACCGTATGTGTCACCATTCTCTACACCATCCATCCCTTTTTTGTTGGTGGAGTGCTCCACTTATTTCATTAATACTTATTTAGAGTTGACAATTCGAGTTTTTATCTGATGTATAGATCGAACAGAAAATGTCTAATTCCACCCCGACCAACACATCCCTCACCACAAACTTGATATCACTTTGGTTTTGTGCTATAAGACCTAAGATTGCGATATGCGGTTTGCATTTTGAGGTTTGTTGACGCCTCCCTCAAATTATTTAGTACACTGTAACCTGCAATGTCGGAGTTAAGGGTGAGCTATAGTAAGCAATGACCCACCTTCTCTTGATGAATAATAGATTTTTAATGATTGAACTAGTGTTGATTCTCTGTTCAGTAGGGTGCGGTCCCCCTCACACATATAAGGTCTGAATTCAAATAAATGTTAGAATTATAAATTTGGTTCAATTTTCAGTTTCTCTTCCAACTTTTAATCACTGACTTCAGCATTGCTAGTGTGTTTAATCAGTAACACATATGAAACATATACTCTTATTGAAAAAGAAACAAGAAAATATAAAGAAAGGGATATATCACATGATGTACGTTACCTTAACATTGGTTGTGGCAGTTTTAGGTTTAACTTGACAATCATGGTTATTGAGATTTGATTTACACACACACGTCCAAACATAGGCATCATTAGTTTAGGATATGAGCTCACCGAAATGGTTGTGGGTTGGATCCTCTCTCTCTCTCTCTCTCTCTCTCTCTCTCTCTATATATATATATATATCTACACCAAACCTACTCATCATCAACATCATCATCATGTGTTTATTGACTAGTACTTATACGTAAAATGAATTATTGTAGCTTGATAACAAAGTGAGCTACTACACCACACCTTACAGCTTACACCTATTAATATTATAACACAACCATTCCACTCCCAATCCAAATCATTGCAATTGTTGCATTGAAATGAGAGATCGCATGGAAAAGCTTGTTGTCCTTCCCTTCACTGCTGGTTGCATCTCTCAGGCTAGTCTAGATGTTGTAGCTCTTCCCCATCACCATCCTCATCACCTTCCTCATCCTAAAAGATCATCAAACACTAAAACAATAAGTCTCTCTCTCTCTCTCTCTCTGGTTTTCTACTCTTCTTTACTGTTTTTGTTTTCATATTATTAAGTAATTTGTTGCTTGCTGTTTTAATTTGTGATGTTGGAAGAAATCCGATCGGGTGAAGATGATGAGGAGAGCATGTCATCAGCCGAAAGCATCAAGAACTCCTTCACCCGAAATCTCCCCATTCCAAAGACTAACATATCCACTAGCTTCCACAGGCTGCTCAAGACTTTCAAGAACATTTCTCAACTATTTGGTGAGTTACATATATATATATGACCTCAATCGCCTGTTTAGGTGCACAAAACAATATTAATTTTCTAGTTTCTTGTTTTTGTTACATATATAAGCTAAAGAAGCCCTATTTATTGTGTTGCAGAGTACAAGGATGATGATATAGAAGAGATGGACATAGAAATAGGGTTCCCTACAGATGTGAAGCATGTGACTCACATAGGATTTGATGGGTCTGCAGCTTCCACCCCTACTTGGGATACTCTCATTTCTCAAACTCAACACCACTTGTTCTCTCTTCCTGCACCTTCCTAGACACACATATATGCATTTCAACTCTATCTATCTAAAGATGCATGCATGGTTAGTATATATATTAATTATTGTTAGTTTTATATATAAGATATATCCATCATATCAACTTCTTATTCTAATGTACAAACTCCTGATTGCAATGTGTACTTTCTCTAATTTGTGTTGGACTCCATTTGCAATTCTTTTGCTTTTTCTAATTTCATTAACTTTAATTAATGGAGAATTGAGAATAGAGTTGATATAGAACTAATTGTTATAATATGAGTAAGATGATTCGCATGTCTCAAATATTTATAAGAACAACCAACTGATCATTTGTAGTTGGTTAAAATATTGAATGCAGTAGTGGAACAATAAGACCAACTCTTACTCACTCCAACGACATCTGATGCGTACGTAGCTAGTCCTAAGAAAAACCAACGTACTCATAATTGAAGACGTACTATTAACATAACTAAAAAAAGCGATTTAATTTAGAAAAACACGAAAAGAGTCAATTTTCTAATAACAATCATTCTCTCACAAATTAGCATATAGTAAAGGCGGAGATGATAGTGTGGCGTCCGCAAGTGGATCATATGCGATGATCCAGCCATGATGATAAGTCCAATAGAAGAACAAGTCTAATTAAGTCGAATTTGTCAAATTTGTGTCTATTCAAATAAAAATTCAACGGATGATAAGTCCAATAGAAGAACAAGTCTAATTAAGTCGAATTTGTCAAATTTGTATCTATTCAAATAAAAATTCAACGGTGGTTCAAAATGAAAACTTTAACTAATAACCAGATAAAATAAAGATGACCACTGGATCATTTTGATAAAATGAAACTTTTGTTTTTCTTGAGTGAACAAGACAAAGAGGAGCAAGGAATAGACTAATAACCAGCCATGTTTGGACATACAAGGCAAGAAAATAAATAAAGATGGGCAATAGGATTGCTTTAGCAGTTAAAGTGCAATAGGACATGCATGGAGTATTGAAGGATGCTTTATAAGGGCAAACAAAAATGTTAATTGGTTTAGGTAAATGATATTGTATATAGTTGTGGTTGTGGGGATATTATAAAGGAAGCATGTGGTTGTCACATGCTCAACAATACTCTAATTAATATACCTTTGCTGGATCGGAATTGGAATGATTAAAAGGTAAATGAACATATAATTAACCTTTGAGCTTACAATTTTGAACATAATATATATGTATCCTTCTCCTTTCTTGGCTTCTACACATAGATTGATTTGGACCAATAATTTACAAGGAATATTCTATTGGCTAGCTACTAAATAAATTACTAAGCTAACAGACCAACCGGTTGGTGATGCTCATGGCCTCCACCTAACTGATGCATTTATAGGACAGAGATGAGGCAATGATATGATCCATCTGAGGTTATGGGATTGGAAGACAAAGAATTGAGTCATACATAAGATTTTGAGTGATGGTGGTCGTTGAAATTTCCAGATTATTATATTTTTCTTTTTTGAAAGAATTTAACACTTGAATTGTATGATATAATTTTTGTTTGCTTCGTTAGAAGAATAAGTCTCTCTCGGGCTCTTGTACTATCTCACTTATTCAATTCTAATTTTTGAAATTTAACTTTGTTGCCGCGAGGTCTTGATTAATGTCACTCATATTGTTATCTCGAATTCCATTGTGTTAAGTTACTGACAAAATTAGTCAAAACTTTCTAACACTAGTAGATTTAACCAAAAATGTTTTTTTTTCTTGCAATTATATTTTTGAAATTCCAGTCTCTCCTCTCTTTTCTTTACTATGATCATCAAGAACAATATAAGTGCTAACACATCCACAATAAACAACACCTCCACACTATACTCATCCCTCTCTCCTCTCTCCGACCACCCAAACGACACTATACCCACCCCCTCCGCCAACCTTCAATCACTCACCTATAGCCAATTAATCATGAACAAGCATCTCCAAACCCGGGAGGCGGCTGGTGACGTGGAGGAAAATGTGCGGTGAGTGTGTGTAACCCAAAATATGAGTGGATGAGTCGAAGAGATCGAGAGCTGCACGAGGGGTTTTGGTGAGTTTGAGAAGGATATTGAGTCTCCTTAGAGAGACAGATTTGGGGAAGCCCACCATCTCTGGTTGCTGGCTTTGTCCCGCCATTGTTGTGCTCCAGTTTGAAAAAATTGTATGAACAAAAGATGTGGAATAATATTGTTTTTATTTTTTGAACCTACAAAATCATTAGCACTTCCCAGACCCGTGATACAATAATTTTAGTATATCTTTGATTTCTACACAAATTGTCGCATCCGAAGTCGTTGGCCACGCCCAAGGTTGCCCAACGGCGCCCAAAGCCATTGCACACATCCAACGTCAATGATCGACGTCTAAAGTCATGAGACAAGTTCTCTCAAGGCAAATGCTCTAGCTAAGGCATTTTGGAAATCGAAGAAATCACAAAATGTCAAGCTAAGTTCGCCGGCAAATACCCAAGCCAAAATGAACAAAGCAAACAAACCAAGGAGTTATAATTGTTCACTGGTTGTCGCGACAGCCATCTAGGTTGTGTTGCAGCAACCAATCCATTGTCGCTACAGTGGATGCATGTCTAGCCCAAATGCATCCGTTTGTCCGCCGGATGACCAAAAGAGGTTCGTCAACTAGCCATTGTCGCTACAACCCCCTTGGCCGTCATGACAGAGGTTCGTCCTTAACACCGTACGGTCTACTTTTGATTCGATGAATCATTCAACCAACCGAAAAGTGCCAAGGACCTTCACCAATATGTCATAATCTCAAATTACTATCCAAACCACTCCGGAAGTGCTCTGACCCCGAGACCATCGGCGATGGCTAACGCCGCCCGAAGATATCCAATTCTGTTGCAAAATTACAATGCCCTTGGATGTTGTTAACTCCAACGCTGCCCATCGTACACCACAATCATCATTGTACGCCATGTTGGCCAGCCATGCCCGCTAGCCATGTTAGCCAGCCATGCACGTTAGTCACATTCTCAGCCATGCCCGCTATCCATGTTGGCTAGTGGCACGTGTTCGGCAAGTGTACCGATTGAGCCAAAGTAATATTGAGCTCTTGAAAAGCTCGAGTATCGAATCCACAAGGACTAGGGTTAGATTATGTGG
>JAYMTA010006580.1:0-10275 GCA_036897625.1 Pelargonium cotyledonis
CGGGGGCATGTTAAGGATAAGCATAAACTATCATATTCAATTAGCTGATAGAGTTTGTTATCATCTATATCTCTGAGTTTGTATGTATCTCTTGTGAGATGATAGTTATCATTTATGTATATCTGTAACCAACTCTGATATAAATACAAACTCCCACAACCATTGTTGGTGGAGATCAGTTTTTCCAATTCACTCTAATATCTCATAAAATTGAATATCTTATTTTGTTTTCAAAATAATGAAAACATAAGCAATAGTTCAAGAAACGAGACCTAGCCATGGCTCATATGTATAATTAGACTAAGAGAAGCAAAGAACACGTAACAATTTAATAAAAACTTTACAAACATAAGGTATTAAAATGTATATTTTATGTAAATCTTTGTCAAACTCTCATCATCCTTGAAGGTCTTCTAAAAATATGCAAATTCAAAGTCTCTCCGAAAGTCATGTCGACAAACAAAATGTCATAAACACCAAATAATAATTTAGTTTTTATTTATTCCACTCTATCCTTCTCTATTTATACCATTTGTACTTTTAAGACCCATATAGACTATATGTTGATTCATGTATTCAGACAAATCAAAAAATAAAATACTAATATTAATACAAGATTTGTAGTAATTAATATTGTATATGACAATACAAAACATCACATAATTACATTAAAGAAAAATGTTAAACATCTTAAATTTTGTACAAAATGACGTGACCTTAAGCGCGGATTTGCTCCCGCATTCAAAACGACGCCGTGCCGTATACAGTTAAGTTCGTACTTCGTACTAAGCAAGAACAATATAGAGTCCGTTTCACAGCAACCGACCCATAGGTCTAATCTTTGAGAGGAAATATGACTAGTCTCTTGCTAGCAAAATCTTACTTTCTTGTTAAGTTTGGGCAGTTCTTGGTGGTGTCGATGCTACTGCTGAGTGGTTCCAGTCGTTCGGAATGTGCTTTCAAGGCTATCTTCAATTTTGGGGATTCAAATTCCGACACCGGCGGCTTCTGGGCGGCTTTTCCGGCACAGTCCGGCCCATTCGGCATGACCTACTTCAAGAAGCCGGCCGGCCGGGCTTCCGACGGCAGGCTCATCATCGATTTCTTGGGTACGCACGCACTCATCAACTTTAGCTGTAATATGCATTGTCATGCTTTATGACATAATTGAAAAAACAGAGCATCAGACATCATGAGATCGATGATTGAGATCATTTTCTTGAGTTTCTGCTTAGTACTTGAAGACACAACTAGGATTTCTGGGTATGTTAGGCAATTCACAGGGAAATGCAGAAGAAAAAAGAACCATATCTGGAAATACTTGGATGGATAAGTGATTCAGTTTCATTGGTATAACTTGTGAGCTGTTAATGACAAACTCCAGTTGTTGTAAGATCATATGACACTTTCTTCCCAATTAATTACAAACTACTGCTTCGTCCGTTTCATTCAAAATAAGTGTTTCGTTTATATTATTTAGTGAAAAGTTAAAAGAACAAGTTAGTGACCCAATTGTAGTAGTACATTTGGCAGCATAGGTTGCGTGTGTGTAAAGAACGTTTGTGTTCGATCTCCACTCAACACACCTATTGGGAGAGGTGAATGTGTTGCCGTTAACTGTGAACAAACCTCGAATGTGAATTAGTTTGGATGTGTTATAACGGCTTAAAGGTGTCAACCACGAGTGTGCGGGCTTGCTCATGAACCCATGGTATAAACCGGAAAAAGAAAGAACAAGTTAGTGCAATATATATTGGTAAAAAACCTAAAATACTTTATAAACTTACGCGTTTCGACCCAACTTGGTTCATAAACTTCTTTTAACCGAAAATAGTCACTGAGTTTTCAAACCTTGAACCGATTCAGTCCCTAAATTTTTTGAAAGTTCGGGGATCAAATTAGTTCGAAACACAAAAGTTTAGAAAACCACTTTGAGTCAAATAAAAGTTCGGGAATCAAATTGGATCAAAACATGAAAGTTTGGAGACAATATTGGGTTTAAGAAAATTTTAAGGACGAAACCGATTATTGTCCTCATCAAATACTCTTTGTGAGTCTTTTTCACCATAGGGCCTTTATCAATATCTTTACCATAGAATGGATTTGACAATCCCACATGACAAGTTTCATTGTATTTGTTTTGATACCAACAGCCCAAGCTCTTGGATATCCATTCATAAGCCCATATCTGCAATCAATTGGTTCGAACTACACACATGGAGCCAACTATGCAACTCTTGCCTCTACTGTCCTCCTTCCTCAAACCTCCTTATTTGTCTCTGGAATCAGCCCCTTTTCCCTTGCCATTGAGCTCAACCAGATGAAGCAATTCAAGCTCTTAGTTGATCAAAAAGGTACACATACACTCCCTCTACTCGATCTTCAGAAAGCTATGTGTAATGACCCGAATGCTTATTCTTTCGTGACGTGACATACATCTTTGGTTCTGATATGATCAACGCGTCTAGGATCAACAAGTCTTCCCTCACCAGACATTTTTGGTAAATCACTCTACACATTCTATATTGGCCAAAATGACTTCACCTCCAACTTAGGCAATGGCATAGACACAGTGAAGCAGTCTCTTCCCCAAGTTGTGTCCCAAATTGTTGCCTCCATCAAGGTCACTCTTCTTCTCTCCAACACTAACTAATCACAGTCCTCAGTTCCTTGTTTGACATATAATTTATGTGCAGGAGGTGTATTATAAAGTAGGAGGGACAACATTTCTGGTGCAGAATCTTGCACCAGTCGGGTGCTATCCGTCATTGTTGGCAGGTCTTGCTCGTAACATCTCCGACATTGACGAGTTTGGATGTGTAATCTCCATCAACAACGCAGTTTCCGAGTACAACAACATGTTGAAAACAGCACTCAACAATACGAGGGAGGCTCTTCCAAATGCGTCTCTCGTATATGTTGACACCTCCTCTGTCTTGCTTCACCTCTTCCGCCATCCCGCGGCTCATGGTATATGTATTATGTGCTATACGTTACGCTTCTCAGATTGACTTAACAAGATTTTCACGCTTGGAATCGAATTTGTGCAGGTTTGAAGTATGGTACAAAGGCGTGTTGTGGACATGGAGGAGGTGCATACAATTTTGATCCGAAACTTTACTGTGGAAACAGCAAAGTGATGGGAAATGGAAGGAGAGTTTCGGCTAAGGCATGTAGTGATCCGGAAAAGTATGTGAGCTGGGATGGGATACATACCACAGAAGCTGCGAACAAGGTTGTTGCTATGGCAATTCTCAGTGGCTCCTACTTTGATCCTCCTTTCCCAATTCACCAACTCTGTCATCTTCACCCTATATCTTAATCCATCTCATTTCACTACATAGGAAATGAACTTTCTCGCTGAAAATGTCACTTTCTCGTGTAGAATCAGAGTACTAAATGTAAGTGTTACAAATAAAATGATTTTCTTAAGTTAATGTATAGTCAAACTGCAAACACACCACAAATAATTTAATATAGCTTTAATCATTAAACAAATCAATTGAATATAGATGAACATTCCGAACCAACGCAGTTCTAATGATTATAAAGGTGTACTATTTAAGAATGTGACGTACTCTCCTTAAACACGTGACATGAATAAGATGAGTAGAGCTGGTAATATGAGCATCCAACACCCAAAATTTTTTTATTCAAATATGTTACTATCAATTTTTGGCTTGAATCAGACGAATTAAGTGACAGACTTACGACCCGTCACTCTTGAACTCTCTATGGTGACGACAAAGAAAATCGTCATTGTTGATCCATAAACATTAGTGACGACGACAACTATTTCCGTCACTGTTCACGTATCAATCGTGATGGTGTATCTGTCTGTCTCCATTTCTTATCCAATGGAGACTGCTTCTTCTCCCGTCACCGTTGAACAACCATTCGCGATTACTAATTTTTAGCAGTCATTGAAAGAAAGTTTTCTTATCGCGAAACTCCCATAGTTCAGTACATTTTATACTTGTAGTTCAAACTCACCCAAAATCCGTTCAGTTCTAAAATACTTTTAAGCATGATTCAAGTTAGAATTCACCAACTTGACATTTACTTCAACCTGACAGAAATCTTATTTGACAACTCTAGTTGAGTATATATTTTCTCTAATTTCGTGTAAGTTTAGGTTAGAATTCATCGACCTAACCCTAACCCTAACCCTATTATACTAACCGAAATCTTACTCGCCAACTCTAGTTGGGTTTATATTTTCTTCTTCTTAATTCCAATTTTCCATATAGATAATGAGGTGGCAAATCTCCGTTAACCCAAACGGTAAAGTGAGGAAATTGGAGTAGCTAAAAATGTGACATATCATCAGAAAATAAAATAGAATATAGGAAAGGATATGTATAGATAGGAGGCGGACCAATCAGAGAGCTAGTATTGTACACGTGTCAAGCCCAGCTAGAAAGAGAAAACATCTTAAGCGACACGAATGGACGACGAGGCAACTCGCAGAGCAGAGATTATCTAATCATATTTCTTTTTTAAAAAATAAAAATAAATAATTTTGAAAAAACAAAAGAACAAACCCAATCGGTGACCCGGTGTTGAAGATAGCAATAGAATTGATAGTGGTGCTCCGTCTGCGTCCACACATCATCCTCTTCTCCTTCTTCTTCATCGATCGTCAAATGGCAGCGACGGGGTGCTCCGTGGCGTGCGCGCCCCCCGCCGTGTTGGTACCCGGCGTTTCCTCCAAAACCGCTCGCTGCTCCTCCGCATTGCCTTACCTCCCACCTCCTCGCGCCTCCTTCTCCTCTTCCCTTCAACTCTCCGCAGGCACCTCTCTCTCTCATCTTTGTCCCGTTGATTTTGTTTGTTTGAGTGGTATATTCATGCCATGCGTACATTTTAGCTAAATTTGGGGACATGTCGCGGTTTCAATTCAGTGAATATTGTCAAGTTTTCTAGGAAATCGTTACTTTTGGTCTGTTTTAAAGACTTGCTGTGAAAGTTTAGTCTATGTTGTTTATTCTCTGTTTTGTTGATGAGAATTTGTGGATGAAGAAAGGTTTCTTTGATAGAGTGATGTTGATTGCCTAATTAGTGCTCTATTGACATTTTGTTTCAAGGGACTACCTAAGTGCACAAACTTAATTGCATATACAAATGCACAAAATTATGTTGACAATGAAAATAATGCAGAATGACTATGAAAGTATCTAGACTAATGTTTTTGTGCACTTATTTGTTCATTTAAGTTTGTGCACCTAAGCGCCCCGTTGTTTTAAGTTTTGGTGATTGTAGTGGAACCAGTTACTGCTATTATATGAGTGGTTAGTCTTTCAAAGCTGAAGGGTAGTATCTCGGAATAAAGAGGTTATAGCCTGTTGAGTTTTGATGATCAAGAACCAAAATGTAGATTGAAAGAATTTTATGTGGATAACGTGCAGAAGCAGAGCATTTAGTTGGAGATGATGTCATTATAATACTATTTATCCCAAAATAGTTGGAGTAAGGTTTAGATAGGGATGATAGTTATGTTGCTAAACTGAGCTGTTGAACTAGTACCTCGAATAATGCAAAGAAATACAAGGTCAGTTCTGCTCAGACAGTTGATCTTTATGAAATCTATTTTGACAAAAGATGACAAATGCAATTGTATTGTAACTACATGATGCTACTTTGAACAGAAATGGTATGGAGTGGAAGACTTGTTTAGTTGGCTTAGCATAGTAATATTATTTGGAATCATTGTACCAAAACTATTAGTTTAGATTCTTAGCAGCTTTTAAGAGGCCCAAAAGAAGTACTCCATGACAACAATTCAATTGTTAGTTACATTGAACACAAATGTTGGGAGCTTCCTGAACCCTATAGAAGAATTGATTTTAGGCTAACATTAAGAACAATTGATTTTAGAAGAAGCAAGGGTTAATATATTCAATGTCAAGAAGAATGTGTGAAGTCATTAAAAATAGGTGACAATCTACGGAGTTGTTATTTAATATCTACAATTATGGAATGAGACTATTGATTTAGGATCATGGCAGGTAAACTGCAATGCACTTACATTTCAAATGGTCTGTTATCCTTTGGGTCATTTGTTTTCTATTCCTAATTAGCTTATTTGAAAGTACTACGAACATGACTACCGAATATATTCAGTGTAGTTTTCCTATTTTTAGCTTGTTCAATGCAGTTGGTCATTGCATGTGCTTAAATATTCAATGAAGAACAACATTAGATTTTGGTTATGATTTTCATTTATAGAATATTATTTTTTTAGCAACTCAACCGAAGTTCTGTGGCATATAACTTTGAAGTTACACTTATTTGCATGAGATATCTATAAAAATTTATTCCATAAACTTATCTCTGTTGTTTTCTTTCAGAAGCCTGGAGGTTTCCTCTGCTCCAGGTGAGAGCCTCTTCTTCAGAAGAATCTTCTATTGATACTGGAGAGCTATTGTCTGACCTGAAGGAGAAGGTGAGAAACTAACCTATTGCAGCATTGCACGAGAAAAGTTGATAACTTCTCTTTGGCTTTGTCTCCTTGATAGTCTTATTCTTGTCTAACTTTCTTTTTCTGATGACATCTGTCTGATCAGTTATGTTTGAAATGACTTTCTTGTCTCATCATGATCAGTGGGATGGAGTAGAAAACAAGTCAACAGTGCTTCTCTATGGTGGTGGAGCCATTGTCGCTGTTTGGTTGTCGTCAATTGTTGTTGGTGCTATCAACTCAGTACCCTTGGTACGTTGTATTTACATAACACATGCTTTCTTCACAGAAGAATTCATTTTATGAATCTTTTAAATGCCTTTATCAATGTTAACTTTTTATGTTTGTAATTGGTTTTTTCACATTAATGACTTTTATGTTCTGATACTATGACCAGCTTCCGAAGATCATGGAGTTGGTAGGACTTGGATATACAGGATGGTTTGTATACCGATATCTTCTCTTCAAGGTAAATTTGAGACTAAACATTTTCTTGCTTTGAAATGAAATTGTTGTCTTCTCTTTTACTTTGGTTCATTCAATTTGTATTGCTTCAAACAATTCAACTTTTCGCGTATTCTGGAAATGGGCACATATACGTAATCTGAGCTGACAATGGTAAGATACTTTTATGTATAGTATATGATTCAACTCAATGCGTTGAAATAGAAGAATTACTTTTGAATCTTTATATTTAGTGAAAACTGACGACATCTGAAATCATGTGAGAATGAAATGAAAATGTTTCTCAATTCAACCATATGCATTATGTCAAGAGTGTTTGAGACCTAAAAGTTAATTATTGTAGTGTGGAACCTCGCTATTATTAAATTTCGTTATCCACTGCCTGTGACCATATTGCTTTTCTTGGCTACAACATTTGTTATTGTAATGGAACCTTACTATTTGTAAATGCTGATACTTGACGACATTTTCCTCTGCAGTCGAGCAGAAAAGAACTAGCTACAGACATTGCAGCAATTAAGAAGAAGATAGCCGGAACTGAATAGAATCGAAAGATTTGGTGGCAAGTCTATCTATATTTATTTCCAGTCATCAATTTAATTTGGCATTTCCTGTACAAGTGGTTTATGTATCTTGTAATATAGAATAGCAGTCGTCGACTTCTTATAACTTTTGTATCTCCCCGCTTTGAAGTTGAAATAAAATTATCCAATCAAAACTGATCAGATTTTCTCAGCTTGCTGCTTGGATTATGATTGCGAACAGCGATTATTGATTAATTATTGCAGAACCAAAGGCTACTGCTTTTCATTTGAGTTGAAGTTATGTTTGAAGCCCTACTCTTGGGTCAAATCATTTTGGGAAAGCTGGAGGTGAAAGACATCGGTCAATTGGAGTCGCAATTGTGGACACGATGATCATTCGAAGAAGCAATGGAGGTGGGTAGCCCCAAGGTCGCAACCTCAGCCTCAATGTCGTGACATGGATGAGGTGCACAACCTATCTTCTCTTAAAAGTTACCTTAGTGAACTCCTTTTTGTGCAAAGTAGTTTTAGATGATGTCTGGGAGCCCAAGGATGGAGATGAGGGTTTTGGGGAGCCTTGGGACTCTGGGGGAAAATTTGGATTATGGGACTCCAAAGGGGCTTCCGGGGATTTCTTGGGGCCTGTGGGAGTTTTCGGACCTCTGTGTATGAAAATGGTCTTCTCGTCAAATAAAGACTTCCAATCTTGAGTATGCTGCTTAGGTAACGCTTGGGCGGCACGTTTTGTAGTTTTGTAATTTAATTCGTCGTTGTACCTTTATGATTTGTTGTGTAGTATTAGGTAAAACTAATAAAATCCAGCGAAACTATCATCAACTTGTCATTGAACTTGTTACGATGAAGAAGGTTAAAATTGATGTTCGGGAATATAACAAAATAAGCATAATTAGAGTATCCAGAACGATTACTGTAGCCGCCTCCATATCACCATAGCCACTACTTGACGCCGTTTTCGAGCCGCCGGTCACTCTGCTAGCACCATGTGATCGACATTGCCGTTGCCATCTCTTATAGATCATCATATTATGGTCAAGTATGACGTTTTGGTTTTATTTGTGAAAGAAATAGAATTACTTGGATCTTATATGTAAAAGTGGTCTGACTCTCTTATGAGTTTTCCCTTCTCTTAGGGTTTGAGTAGCTGGTGTTTAGAGTTTTCTTTGGGGTGGCGTGGACGAATGATTTGTTCCCGGGAGCAGATTCACTAATGGCAGCGACGGTTGGTCTGATCGGAGCAGGGGGCGAGGCCATTGGCCGGAAAAAGTATGCGGGAGGAGGAAAGGCGAAGGCTGGGGTCGTTTCGGTCGGGGCTGGGGCTGGGAGGATCGGGTCGGCTGCGGTAGAGGGAGGTTACAGTGGCTGGATTGACGAGGATAGGGCTTCGGCGATTGGATCGGGGCCAATGGAGAAGTAGGAGTGTTGGAGGCGGCGGAGTGAGGTCTGAATCATTGCACGTCGCTAGCTCTGTTATGAATGATTCAGATTGGTCTCTGATGCCCGGTTGGGGATAGGTTACTCCGAGGCCCCCTCTCAACTACAGAGTTTTGTCTGGTGATGTATGGCTAGGGGTACTGTTCTTAGTTTCTTTGTTTTAGTTCGGTGATAAGTAGTTTTATCGTTTTATTAGTCTCGGTTTTTTTTTTTGCATGTACCCTGCAAGTTTAATCTCCTTTAAAATGAATTATTTTCCGGTAAAAGAAAACAAAATAAGCATAATTACAAATAGATGTTCGAGAATATAAAGATGGGTGAATCCATAACCATGTATTTTTGTGTCTAGATACATAAGAGACATGATCCGATTACCCAAATTTTTAATCAGCCAACACAAAAAATGGCAACTAATGCGAATAAAAAGGGGTCATATGTACTGTATTAGCGTTATTAAATGGAGAGAAGTCCAATATAAATAATGTAATCTCTTAATTATTCAAAACATGTCGATTTAGTGCATGACTATTAATCGAGTCAATTTAGTTCAAATATTATCCAATCGTGTAAATTTAGTTCAAATATTTTTAGAAATCTTGTCAAATCCGTGGGACAGAATCCGTTAATTCCAGCTCATATGTAATATTTTATTGGACGGATTTCGTTCATGTCTTTGACAGAATGTCCTAATTTGATACGTTTCTGAAAACATAAGAACTAAATTCTCACGATTAGATAACTTTTGTTCTAAATTGACTCGATTATATTTCATGGACTAAACCGACACGTATTCGTTAGTTCGGAATCTAAATCAAACTTTTTTCCTCATTAAATGGGATAACTACTTTTTTGGTACCTAAACTTTTATTGAAAACTCAATATGGTACCTAAACTTTTATTTTGCCTAATTTAGTACCCACACTTTAATTTCGCACTCAATTTGATACCCACCGTCTTATTCCGTCAATGTCACCGTTATCTAGTGATGTGGCATGCTGATTTGGTCAATTTTGACAACGTGGCATTACATGGCATACATGTGGCATCCATGAGGGAAATTTATATGTTTGGATTATTTTTGTTATTTAATTTTTAATTAAAAAATAAAAAATAAAAAATCTATCTCTCTCAAGAATTTGAGCAAAAACAGTAAGTTCTTCATCTCCTTTCCAATTCTCTGGACACATTGTACATATCTCAAGAAACAAACATGAAAATCATACAAAGAAAAAAGAGATAGACCACAAAAAAAATCACTGAATCTTTGTATGGTACCTGCAGAATTTGAATCTTTTTACAAAAAATTGGATTACAAACAACTCATACAAAGATCCTTCAACAAACCCAGATCTGGATTTGTAAAAATTCATACAA
>JAYMTA010006581.1:0-10275 GCA_036897625.1 Pelargonium cotyledonis
AGTTCAAGGTGGAGAAGGAAGTGCGGGAGGCCGGGGGCGGCCGGAATAAAGAACTGATTTGGTTTGGTTGCGGGTGCGGTTAGACTGCTCCAGCGGGGTGTCCGGTGATGGACACGGTTTTAGGGCTTGGGCCCGGGTTATATTGGCAAGCTTAGGTCTTGTTAGAGCTTGAGTGTATGTCTAGTATTGGTTCCTTTGGTTTTCCCATTTTGGGCTTGTAATTAGTAGTTTAGTGGGCCGTCATTCTGTCGGTTCTCTGGACTTATGTCTGGTTTGGATGTTACGTTGTAACGTTTTTGATTATTAATGAAAACATCAGCTTTTACCCTAGAAAAAAAACTTAGACTTTTAGATACAAAGTGATGGATCGAATTGTAGAATACAATGTTGAATGATGATCTAAAAGAAACTAGTTGAATAATGGTAGCAACTCAAGTGCTGTACATGGGTTTTTTTTCTTCTTTCAAGTGAAGAGCACAATTCGATGATACACAAAAAATTAAAAGCGGATTGGACCAACAGGAAATTCTCTGAAAATATTGGATATGCCACTCTTATCAGAAAGCTAAATTCAAGAGACACAACGATTTAGACGGAAGTCGAATCCGACCCCAAACAAGCCCAAGGTGGCGAAAAATAAACCAAGAACATTAATAAAAAAATTATTCATCAAGTAGAATAATGCCACTCACTAGCCACCTTTGAGCTCTCATCAACTCGCAAGCCATCAACCAAGTAGGCACGACCAATCAGGCTTGCGGTGCACGACACAAGGACATCAGGCCGTTGTCCGCAACCGCAATGATCTGCAACTGATATCTGCAGCCGGTGCCCATAGCTCGCTGCTCGTGGCGCCTGACTCCAAAATCGCTTCTTCCTCCAACTCACATTCAAAGTCGCTACTTGATCCAAACAAGTGAACAAGAGGTGGATAGAGAAACATTGAGTACTAGAGTAATGACTAGAGTATTTGAGAATGGAGAGCACGCTTGGTTTGCTTCTCCAAATTGAACTGTCAAGGATAAAATGTTAAAAACTTTTATGGGACCTACAAGATTTTCTACAAATCACAAGTCGTCTAAGAGCACGAAAATCTCTCGAGCGTTATTTGTGTTCATCACGATTTATCGACGATATTCAAACGTTCATCGAATCTATTCAAGTGTTTTTTGAAGATCTTTGAATCTTAAAATTACTTAAAGTCATTTGTGTGGAAATACTGATTCTCACGCTAGAGGAGATCCCCCGGACACACATCCGAGGTCCCCGCTTAACGGTGTACTCTATGCAGAGGACAAGTTTAGTCACCCAGATCCAAAGCACTGATACCCGAGACTCCAGCATCCGAGTCACCGACTTGCTCCAGCTCACTGACTTGGAAAATAAGAATCATTGTACGAAATTCTTTTGATCCTCTAATTTGATCGAGTCAAATTGGATGAAACGCTGATTTTGTTACCGGGAACGACTTGAAAGTCATCGTTCCTCTACTGTTGACAAACACAATGGAGAACAGAAGACCATGAAATGATTTGGTTGACGCCTTAGAGGATGAGCAGAACCGTAACAATGAACAAACACACTCATCTACCCGAACTCCGTCGGGGGGTGAAGTCATCTTTCTCACGAAGAGAGGGACAAGAGTAACGAGATATGAGAAAGCTCTCAACACCAAGGGGATCTCCTGTATGAGCTTACTTGCAAGAGGAACCAAGATGCTATGAAAGTTGTTGGGACCTCATAACTTCCTGCTACTTAAGTACCAGCCAATCTGTTGATGGCATGGATGATTCCAGAGCTGAAAGGTGGAACAATACCACCGGTCCCACCACTAACAACCGCTTCAAAAAAGAAAAACTTGGTCCCACCTACACCAAATCTTCCTAGAGGGGGAGGTAGAGTCGAGAGGCTCAATTTGGGCAGAAATCATCTTCGCCCTGTAGCTTAACAAAGGGGATGAGGTTTACCCCAAGATAGAAACCTTGGTCAAAACATTCAGGCCAAGGTGTTAGCCTCTACCATTGTCGTTGTCCAGAGTCTCCATTGAATGGAGGAGTAAAGCATATTCTTCGCCGAAATTAATTAGCACAATGAAGCAACTCTTGCACCATCCATGCCAACCGTGAGACGGGATCACGTCGCCACACCTTGCTCGTTGGAGCATCATGATCACATTAGCCGAGACCACTATTGTCGCCGTTCGCCACACTTGCTCACAAGAAAAAACAAAATTCAGACAATAAGAAACAAAATAAAATAGAGAGGCATACTGGTGAGACATTGGTATCGGAAAATACTCAAGGATGAGAGACATGTCACAAACGGAAAGTGGGATGGATCCGTGGGTGGATGGACAGGGCGGTCGCGACGGACTATGGTTACCTAACCTTCTTTAGTGTGTAAGCTCTTGCACGAATGGATGGTATCCGGATGAATGAGTTTGTCCGGATGGACACCCTTCATCACCACGAGGCTCGCCTGACTGGATGGCTTGCTCGGGAAGAATGGATGGCAATGAAGGGTTGGACAGACGTATCCGTTGCCGGACGAGCACCTTCCGTCGCGACGAAAGTCGCGATGAGATGCGTCTGGCTGTCACCCAAGGTTGTGGACATATGGATGGCTTTGACGGATGGATGGGTTTGGGACGGACAAACACCTTCATCGCGACGACAATTGCGACGAAGTGTGGCTGGAAGACTTCCATGGACTTGGGACGGAGGGCTTGACCCGGAAGGACTGATGGAAGGATATGTGGGGGGACGAATAGCCTCCATTTCGGCGACGAGGTGTTGTCTGGCACGCCAAATTTCCTTGGGTCGCATGGATGGATGACTTAGGGTTGGTCACTTGGTCAGGCATCCCTTGTCGCAATGGTGGTCGCGACGAGCCTTGCACGACCACTTGATTGGTCCGTTTTCTTGGTTCTTTTGACTTGGGATCCGTTGGACCACTTGCCTTGATTTGTGAGGTCCCATGGATCGTCAAAGTGCCTTAATTCGGGCATTCGACGTGGGAGAACTCGTCTTGTGACTTTGGGCGTCATTGATCAAGGTAGATGGCGTTTTGACCATGTCCATTGGCTTTGGTCACCAACTATAGACACTTGGCATGCGTCATGGCTTGTGACGCCAACGGGTGGCATTGATCGCCAACTATTGGCACCTGATGTACGCAATGACTTTGAGTGTCGCCGGGCAACGTTAGTTGTCGCCCGAGGCTCTTGGAGTTGACTTTCTTGGACATGTCACCTCTTTGATCCCGTGTTCTCGAGATGGTCTCGAGGCTGATTGCTTGGGTGATGGTGCACTCGGGTGCCACGCGCTGGGTTGTTATTCATCAATTAATTTATGATATTTTTAGGTAGCATCAATTATTATTATTATTAGTTAATATGCATGGTATGTGTTTTGTTCCGAGCTATGATTTGAACACCAATCGGTATAGTTATTGGGTCGATCTAGGTGGACCTGGTTACACAACTCTACCCTTTTTATTACTTAAAATTGTTCATTGAATTTGTTTAACACTTTGCTACACAATTTTGACACATAAGCAAATACGAATGAAATTTTTAACGCAGTTAGTTTTGAAAATCTATTTGTACAAAACTAGTAGTTCACGTATCTATTTTTATAAAATTTAATTTAGATTAAACAAAATTAATGAGAAAGTCCAGCTACCAAATTGAAGTGTTTACCTTGAATAATCAAACATAAAATGAAGGACAGTAACAAAGTGAAGTGGTGTTGGCCTTTAATGGCTGAGCTGAATCTGTTTTCAGGCTTTCACGACTCACCATTATTCCCTGTTTTGGCCAACAATAATATTCAATAGGTATCTTAGCAAAACCCAGAAGATCAAGTAAAGAGAGTGTAATTATAAATCCACAACTATCCCATGTTCTTATCCACTCACAGATCACAATGTTCACCATACCTATCTCTTTCTCATAACCACTGAATATGAATTCCTATAATTCTATACAGATATTACCACATAATACTACAAGTTCGAGCCTCGGTGTTTGTACGCTTGCTTGTAAAAAAAATTAAAAAATAAAAACCCACATAATTCTATAGAACTTTTCTGCACAAATGAAGCAGATTTTGAGTTTACAGCTCCTTAAGCAACAAACATGATATGTGACTGTTAGTGTTATGTTGGTACAAGGAACAACAATTCAATCCCTTTACCTGGCGCCGCGCTCTGCCATGGCATCTTCCTCCCTCGTCCGTTTTTTACCTTCCATGGCATGAAGTTGGAGTACATGTTTTTTCCCTTTTAGGTGTAGCCCAAATGAAGCATCATCAGTGCACCAAATGTGACACAATCCACACCATTTCTGGGTCTTCGCTATCTGTTCCCCATTTTTCTTTGCAAATTCAGCTTTCTGGTGCTTTTGCCCTTCCAAGTGCTGACCATACGCATCTTGATTCATGCACCATATGTTACACAATTGGCACCAAATACGCTTGTTCGCTACCTCACCTCGGTCTTCCTTGCCAAGGGCCAGCTCCTGCACTCTGCTCTTATGCTTGTAACCTTTTACGTGCTGCCTATAGTTGAAGGGACTTGGGCATGTAACCTGACAAATCTTGCAAAACAAGTTATCTTTCGGATCTTTCCACATCTGTCTGTTATAATGCATGTTTGGAGGTCGCGGGATTTGTAGGTTACTTCTTGGTGCTACTGTAATGCTTTGACATGATTCTAGCTTTTCCATTGTATCAGGACTTTGACTAGGGGTGAAGCTTGAACCTGAAGGTTGCACCTATTTGATCAAGTATGGAAATTACAATTAGAAGATAAATAACAGAATGGACCAAAAGAACTAGACCAAAACATGGAAATAGAGAGCTGCTTTCCAGTAACAGGTGACATTTGTAGAATGAGATCCTGCAAAGTTCAAACCAAATTCATTTTCAAATATTAACCAAACTAATTAACAAATCATGCAGATATGACTTGTTGTGTAGGTTCCAAGATTCACAAGCTGAATGCCATGTAGCATAATTTCTGCACAACGACAATTTCATTTTGTATTAGTTAAAAATCATATCTCCCATGAAGGATTATGGCCTGAAGAAAATTTACATTAACAGTGTGCATGAAGAATAAGTTCAAAAGGGAAATGAAGTGGAAAACCAAACCAAGCTACTGTCCACAATCCACATTGAGGTGTTACATTTTTAGAAACTACCGGTAATTTAGTCATATATAATGGCACAGATAGTTGTTACTTGTTAAGACATATAAAGAGGAAAAACCTTCACCTGCAGTGGCAAAAGGTCTTTTCCAAGGTCACCATCTCGCCTCAGTTCCAACTCGGAAACCTTCCTCCTATATACCAGCTCTCTCTGGATTGCAAGCTCCACTGTCATAATAATAGCATTTTCCTTCGTTCCATCAGCCATAGATCTTCCAGCTGTGTATTCTGCATGATTTCACTAGTAAGTTCTCATCAAATTGCGCTCAAATTCAACTATAAAAGTGGTTCTTTGTAAATTGGTAATAATCATTCTTGGTAGTTGGGCATATGCCGACTTGCCAAACTCCAAATCATGCACTGAATTATATAATACATACAATGGCCTCAGTTGTTACAAGATCAGCATAAAAGTCTGATTCAGTCAGCAAAAACAAGATAGCAAGAGATGAAGCCACAATATAATTACAATCCTTTTGGTAACTAGAAAGGGAAAAATAATATGGAAAAAAGACTCCTGGATACTCCACAGGTTCAGGGTTTATTGGGTGTAAAATTTGACACTCATTTTGGGACAAAGATTCAACAGAAACAGGACACTCGTTTTGGGATGGGGAGAGTATTTGACCCTTATTTTGGTGGTTAAGAGTGATTATCCTTGCAGCCTCTTACAATAAACCTCATATGTAGGTACTATATTTGCTCCAATTATGTAATCTAAATCATGTGTTGCAAAACTCAATAATCATAAGATTATGTATCTTGAATTCCTTGAACCAAACACAATCTAGAAAACTTATTTGATCGAATACATGCATTTTGCCCTCTTTCTGTCAACCATTAATAAGGATGCACACACACACATATATATAGATCAAATGATATATTGTAAAACATCATCCAATTCCAAAACAAATAAATAATAAGATAAATTTGTTATAGAAATTACATGAACATTATACTGAAAACCCCCAAAAATTGAAAAGTTGAAGTCTATAGACCTACTAATTATACTATACATCTCTCATGAACAGAAACAAAGATCACAAAAAAGCAGAAACCAAACGTAACCTACGAATTATTACATCAAAGTTTCATTAAGTAGGACAGTGTACACATTATAGAAAAGCAGAGCTCATTTTCCCGGAAAATGGGTTTTCTGGGAAATGGGAAAAGAAAATTGGAGAAACAATGCTTACCCAGTTAAGAAGGGAGAGCTGTGGAGATAGCAACAATGGGAGTTGGTGATGCAGCTGCTTAAGCTGGATGAGAGAGAGAGAGAGAGAAATTGTTACACATCCCTCATGAGGACGAAGGAGTGGATGTGGACCCCACTCCCACTCCCACTCCATTGTTTGTTGCCGGAAATGGTACGTTGAGTTGGCGTGGCACAGAGTGTTATTCTTGCATGTCATACCAGAACATTCACTCCCAACGACGCCGTCCTGTATTCATAATATCAAGTCATTATTAGCATCAGTTCCCACATTGGCGCTCATACTATCAAGAATGAGTCAATTTAGTACATAAACTTTAAAATTGACTATTTTAGTTAGAGATCGCAATTTGGGTCACAATCAGTGACACGACACGAATTTAAACGGATTCGGGTTCATTTTAAACGGGTTCGTGTTTAATTTTTTAACTTGTTTAATAATCGTGTCGGTTCGTGTTGAACTGACGTAAGCCGTTAAATTGAACGGGTCTTTATCGTGTCATTTGACCTGTTTATTATCCAATCTTTTTAAGGGCATACTTGGAATTTCAAAAAAGAAACCTTATTTCAGGGTAATTTAAATAGGTAATAGGGCAACAATGACCCATATAAGTTAATCGTGTCGAGTTGAGTCGTGTCAACCTAAACCCGTTTATGTAATTGGGTCGGATCAACACAAACTCGTTTATTAGATGTGTCGTGTCAACTAGCTTGTAAACAAGTCGTTTTTGTGTCATGTAATTCAACCCGTTTCATAAATGGATCGGGTACGTGTTGACTCATTTTACGTAATACTAAATTTTCAACACGAATTGCAGCCCCCTAATTTTAGCCCTTCTACTATCTATTTGTGAACTAAACAAACTGCCGTTAGCTTCCATCCAGAATTATGTTAAAATGGGTTGATTTGAATTTTTTTTGGAATTAAAATAATTGTATAGTCAATGCATATGTGGAAACTAATGGAGTGTTTGGTAACTCTTATTTAATTTGAAATGCTGGATTTGAGTGAAATTCAATGGCATTCAAAACGTGCCTAGAACATGAGATTTTAAATAACAGATCATAACTTGTCATTTGAAATTTTTTGTTTTCCCAAACATTATATTTGTATTTGAAATCCAAAATTTTAAATCAAATCCATACTCACAAACAAACGCAACCTAAAATTTATTTTAAATTGTTAGTTGGTTCATGTGTATCGGCACACCAGAAGCTTGACATAGACGGAGAAAGCAAAGGTGAATACTGCGGCAATTAAGTGGCTCTGGAGTTTTTGTAGTGTAAATTAACAGTTCCCCATTTACAATCACTTTGTCCCCAAGGTGCAAGTTCGGGTATATGATAATGACTAATTGTAATCATCCCACTTTTGTATATTTGGTGTTGTATTGGGTTAGGATTTGAGGGATCCGTCGCCTCTAATCTCTGGCATGCAGGTTCCCGTTTGATTGGAACTTGACAAGAGTTGCTTTTGGATATGTTGCTGTATTGGGTCTCCCTTGAAAGGCTTAAGCAGCGGCACAAGGAACACATGGTGGATTTTGGCATTGGAAGGTAATTTAAGTTTTTATGCTACTTCCCCTATTGTCTACAAAACCCGTAAAGGACCAAAAAAATATTTGTATCCCAATTTCTGGTTTTTTCTTAGAGCCACTGACTGTGGTCTGTCTGTATGGTTGTAGTTTGACTAACACCCACTCTCCAACTGCATATTCTACGTACCTCCCTTATGTTTTTATCTTTTAGAGTCTTCATTTTTGTCTGAGGTTTCCATGCAGCTTCTTCAGGATCAAATCCATTGATAACAATTGATGGTCTACTGAAATCTCTTGAGAGTCTCCTGGTATGTAATGTTGAATCGTGGGAGGGGGTCATCAATACAAGACCCAACTGCTATGTGATATGTTGTGTTGTACCAATATTGAGACCATCTTTTTGGATTATCAGTAACAAATTAAGCATCTGAGGTACATCTCTAGTGTCTTCTTTAGAGATTCAGACTGTCCATTAGATTGCGAGTGGTAAGCTGAATTCATTGGTAGTGTCATGCATGCCCTGTAATCTTATAAACAGTTGTTTCCATAATATGTTTGTAAAAACTATTTCTTTGTCAGACAGAATTGAAGTTGGAATCCCATGGAGTTCGACCACATCATTGGCAAAAGCTTGAGCTACTAATCACTTGAACAGTTAGCTTTCAGTGTATAGAAGTGTGCATACTTAGTAAGACTCTCAATAAACACCATTATCACTGTTTGATCATTTGAGGGGCCGGGTAGTCTTGTAATGAAATTCATTGCCACATCACTCCAAACTATGGTAGGTATAGGTAGAGGTTGGAGAAGTCATGCAGTAGCTTGTTATCTTGTTTAGCTTAATTGTTGGCATGCCTGGAATTGTGCTGCATGAGTCTCCGCCTGTTTATACATTTGATCCTACCAGAAGAATCCCGCTTGTAGCTAGTCTCTTAAAAGTCCTCTTAATTCAAGCATCTCCACCTAGTGTGGAGTCATGAAACTCAATCACAAGTTGTTGTATGAGGCTTGAATGTTTAGGAATTAGTAATATCCCTTATACAAAATGAGCTTGTCTCTGATTGAGTAGTTTGAATCAACAAATCCCCTTTGTAGAATAGTTTTGCACGTTTTATGTATCTTCTTGTTGCTCCTTTTGTAGCTGTGTTTAAAAGTGAAAATGATGCCTTGAGCATCCTTTAATTACCATGAAAGATCCAGATAGTGCACCTGCAGTCTTGTTGTCTTTACCTGACTTATATTCAATAGTATAGTCATGCTCCAAAAGTTGTATTTAATTAACAATGTTGTTGTCCAGTCTGATGGTCAGTTCTGACTATTAATTTGTGCCCCAACAAATAGCATAGAGTTCCCTTTATGTATGCAGACTATTTTTTGCATTCTTGTAGAAAACTTTTGTGAGTAGAAGGCTATTCCCATGCTCCACCATCACTACATTAGCTATATATGTCCGATGCCTTCCCATTCTTTGTTGATCAATACAAGAGACCGGTCTGCTACGTAGAGAGTCCACTCCAACCCTAGCCGTACGTCATTCCAAATTTTCTATCTAATTATTTTTTCTTTAAGACTAATAAACACTAATAGCATAGACAATCTTAGTTGATAAAACCTAAAATACATACATTATTACCCCTTAACATGTGGAAATCACTTGAAACCCAAATAGCTCAACATACCATGCACCGTGACTCTATTCATTCACAATAGGTGTGCTTCAATATCAACCACGGATCCTTTTAGCTTCAAAAATGATATTTACTCAATCTAAGTAATTAATTATTATCGGAGCATGCAATTGGTATAAGGTGTTTACTTATTCAAATATCTCAATTAGTTCGAGTCTTGGTTGGTACGATATGACACATAGGTATCGTTTGGGAACTCATTTTTTGATAAGGGATAGTTAATGTGATAAGGGCAAATTGATAATCAAACTAAAATCCAATGTTTCGCAAACCATTCAAGGAAAGTAGGTGGGAAAGTAACGTTCCCGAGTTTAATAATTTTCCCACATACATGAGAATCTAAAATCCCATGTATTTTCCCATGTGGTGGGAAGGTCAAATTACTGCAATATCCTTTATTTTTTGTGTTAATTGTCCATAATATCCTTAGTTTCTTAAAATTAAACTTATGTTATTTGAGTTAAAAAAAAAACATATTTGTCTCCCTTTTTAAATTAATTAAAAATTAAAATTGTAATATTGTAAACATGAAATAAAATCAAATATAATTACAAATACATTTAAATAATTGATGTATATTTTATTATTTAAATTTTCATATCGGTTAGCATAATTACTTATAGA
>JAYMTA010006582.1:0-10274 GCA_036897625.1 Pelargonium cotyledonis
AAGTTGCCCGAAATTCCCAGCCGACCCCCCCCCCCCCCCGGAAGAATAGGCCACTCGGGGCACCACAAGGAGTAGTGACAGACCAAATGGCAACCATGTTACATTTGTGGGTCTAAAACAACAAGTACGCATCTTCCAACAGACAACTTCTTAGACAGACCATGGCACAACCATATAATAACTATTAGACAGCATAATTGATTAACGACGAAAATTTGACTAAACAACAAATGCACAAGAGAAGTAAAAATCAAATCTAGAAGTGTTTTTTTACGCAGCTCGTATTTTCAATGTTGGGGATTTGAACCCAAATGATTTGAAGCAATTCTTGAGTGGACTATGGTATACTAATGAAGCTTAACTTTTTACAACCTTTAAACAGAGTACTCAAGCAAATGCAGCAAGATTTTATTGGTAAAAAGCATAAATTCAAGAACAATGAAACCATAGACATGTGCAGAGAGCAATAACAAAACTTTGAACTAAAAACAATCAGTTAAAAACCAAGAAGGAGAGAAAGATAAGTCCTTGAACTGAGATATAACATAAACGATTTTCTATATTCTATATATGAATGAAAGCAAGAGATCTACCATTTGAAACAAAATTGAAGAAAAAAACAGGGGTGTTATGCAGAAAATAGCTATGTTAATATATGCAAAAATCAAATAACCCATCAAGGCTGAGAAAAATGATAAAGATAAATTTTGGGCTGCAATTCAAAACCCAATTTTGTTCATTCTTCAATAAAGGAAGCAACTTTAGGGAATTTTCCCAATAACCCAACAGAAAAATGATATTCAAAGAGTTCATTCTTCAATAAAGAAAGTAACTTTAGGTCATTTTCCCGAGAACCAAACAGAAAATCTCTAAAATCAATGAAGCAAGCACATGGGTGACTCACTTTGGGTGAAGGGTAGGCAAGCTTGGCATTGAAGTCGAGCTGCGACTCAAGGTCTCGGCGGTCACCGGACGGCGAGGCGGTTCGGAGAAATCTCTCGAAAATGGCCATGAGAAGGAACATGGAGATGAGAATAGCGGTAGCGACGAAGCCAAACGAGAGCGCTTTGATGGAGCTGTCGAAGTGGGTCCAGTGGTCGTCTCTCTGGACATTGAGGTTTAGCGGCGCTCCTATAGGTTGCCAAGCAAAACCCACATCTTGTTCCACCATTTTTGAGGCTCCCAAGATTAAGCTAATTAAAACTCATAGCATTCACTGCTAATGCTACGTGGTTAGGCTTCATGGGAGCAGTGCACTGCAGAGGTTCGATCGAGGAAGCAATGGCAGAGCCAGGCTTTATATGAGTAGAAGATAAATAAAAGCCAATGCTATGTTGGTAACGAGACAACCAAGTGCACAAACCTATGTCGGGATGTGCAAGACTTTGGTTCGCGGGTCATCGTTGTCCCGACTTGATAACAAGTAGCAGCGTTTCATTAAGAAATGACTTAAAACTATAATGGACTTTACATTTTAATAATCTTAAATTTTTTTAAAATTTTTAGTTATTATGTACTATATTTTTTTTACCTCATTAGATTTTGCCAGTTAATATGTAAAAGTCTTAAATATTTTTGTTCATTTTAATTATTAACTATCTTTTGTGTTAAATTTGTGTTGGTTGAACAAATTTTGGATTTGTGTTGGAGTTGTGTTGGATTTGTGTTAAATTTGTTAGTCGAATGTTAGTATTTGTGTTAAATTTGTGTTGATTGAACAAATTTTGGATGTTTGAGTTGGATTTGTGTTTTTTTTTTTGTTGAACTTGTATTAAATTTGTGTTAGATTAGTGTTGGTTGAACAAATTTTAGATTTGGGTTGACTTTGTGTAGTGTTTGTATAAGTTTTTTTTTGTTGGATTTATGTTCAATTTGTGTTAGATTTTTTTTGTGTTTTTGTTGGTTGAACAAAAAAATGAGTGAATTTTTTGGCAAACTTTGAATTTTCCGGAAAAACTTTAAATTTTCTTGCGAAACTTTGAAGTTTCCGGCGAAAATTCATGAACTTGTTCTTGACCAATGAAGAAGACAAGGGTAAAATTATCCTTTTAATTTTTTGTTTTCATTCATGTGCACAACACATGTATTTTTTGGAATATTCCGTCAATTTTAACAGAAAATCTAACGGAGTAAAAAAAATATTACAGAGTAGCTAAAAACTGCAAAAGAAAATTCAGGATAACGACTTGTAAAAGGTGTCAAGTATAGAGTAATTTTCAGTCATTTTTCCTGTAAGAAATTTTAATTGAGTTTTAAGGAATTGAAGACATGTTGGGTATTATAAATTTGTAATTATTGTTTCGTTTAAATTTTTTGAAAGGGCATGTTTGTAATTAAAAATAATATATCTTAAATCTTAGGAATTGAAATAGAGTAATGTTATATGTCCCAAATTTTGTACAAAAATCCTTGTACAAAATGATGTGTCAAACAATGAGAGATGACACATTATTTAATTCATTGATGAGTTGGCATGCCACGTGTATGTCATCTCTTATAAACCAAGCGCTTCGCGCAAAAAATTAATGGGAGGGTTGTAATATCATATTTGTCGGGTTTTTATTATTTAAATTTATCTTTAAATTTATCATATTTGTATAAAGTTTTGTACATTTAGCATTTTTCATTGGTTGAGATGTTATTTCAATTCCTAAAATTTTGAATTATTGAAATGATGAGAATTAGTGGACTCCACAAATTGAGTGTTTAATATTAAGTATTCAAATGTAAAGAAAATAAGTTAAAACTATATTAATTAAGTTAAAAAAGAAATTAAACAAACGCTACTTAAAAATATTTGCCTTCAAGGGATTCAAATTGAGTCTCCATTTGCTAAATGATATGGTACCTTGTAAACCGATATTTTTTTAGGTTTAACCATTAATTAGAATTAGACGGTGATCTCATGTGTTGCACGGGGATATACGATAATATTAAAATATAATAATTGACTAATTTCTTCTTTTATCTTTTAAATTTGTGTGATGTATCGAATAAAATAGCATATAAATAATTAAAATTTTGTATCTCTTTTAAATGATGTTCAAATTAATTGAGAAAAAAGAGGATGCATGAAATGATGTGAATTTTATACAAACAAATGATAGGAATGTAATAAAGGATGTTAAATAAAGAGTTAATGAGTGGATGTACGTAACTCTTGGACTTAAAACTATATGCTTTTGATCCTTAAAATTTCAAATTTTTTTATTTAAATTTTATGAACCTGCAATAGTAAGCTGACGACCGTCACGTCACTTGTCCCCTCCATGTCAGCTGCCACATCACATAATAGCCACCATGTCACGCGCCCACGGCGCAGTTGCAGAGTGTGTCATGATCCCATGAATTTGAAATCTATCTAGTTTTATACTTTTTACTTGTGATTAATCTTACACTTAGTAAAGATGAAATATACGAAGGGGTTGTTCTACAACACCTAATTTCCTTGCATAATTGAAGAGGTAAGTTACTGTAAATCCATTCAACACTACTCAAGATATACCTAGTAATTCCAAAGAAACGTACAAGTGAATTTTTTTATATATAACCGCGCGCCTTTGGTTGGAGATGCTGTAGTTGTTGACTACAGAACCAAATGCGAAACACGCTGTTTCAATAAGTCTCACGCACAAAGCTAAAAATGGAGAAACTCGAGCGAGCACACTATATATAGTATCCACAAATGGCGTCAACAATTCAACATTCACGTAGCTAATTCAATCGGCACCGATCGATCCGACGACTCTCTATTCCTCCACCAGCTCCTCCCTCGGCGACCGCGCAATCGCTTCCGATCTCTGCGGCATGCAATTAATGGCGACTACGACTCATCGCTGGATACCTCCTCCTACAAATCAATTAATGGCACTTGATTTGTGGATGCGATTCCATCATAAACAGCGAATGACATGAAATGATGAAGATGAAACGCACCGTTTAATAAGGAAGAAGGTTGGAGTGGCCATGTCTTGTGGCAGTTCACGGGTGACGTGGCGGCTATCAAGTGATCGATGTGGCAAGCGACGTAGAGGGAACAAATGACATGGCGGTCATTAACTTGCTATAGCCAGTTTATAGGGGTTGAATAATAAAAATGAAACTTTAAAGGCCAAAAACATATATATTTATATATAGTTTTAAGGAAGACAAAACTAATTAACCTTTGAATAAATTAGTAATTTCTTAATAATGAAGCGACAACATATAAACATATATGAAATTAAAAGTATCAAACAAATATCAAAGTTCAAATTCAAGTAGTGATAAAATAATGAATTACATTACAAAAACATATAAATGGTAAAATACGAACATTTATAAGTTTCATATTAGAAAGATAAAAAAATCATGATGTAAATATATAGTAATAAAACTTAGAATAAAGATGGTGTGAGAATCTCACCTCAAAAAAATAGATAAAATATTGAACTTGTAACTCCTATATAAATATAAGAATCCCACATCGAAAATATAGAGAAAACATTGAGCTTGTAACTCATATATAAGCATGCTACTATATCTTATATACATTAGTGATTGCTATATCTAAAGTTATTAAGTATTGTTATTAGTTAATAGAGTTAATTTTTGTAACTTATTTTCAATAAGGGAGTTAGAAAATGTTAGAGTTGATTATGTGGCATCTTCTAGTATTGTCTCACTAACTTTAACATATAAATGTATAAATTGTATCTCGTTTTATCCATTATTAATTTTTTTTTTTACTTTATTAACTCACTCAACTAAGTACAACATGTTACACCGTTATTTCTTGTTCCCATCATATAGGTGGTCATCGTGAGCTTCTCATGTGGGTCTTACTATGCATCTATTTTATTTTTAATCATAAGAAACCAAAATGTCATTTTCGGTTGTTTGGCTAAACCAAAAAAAAAGTGTCAATAAGAGAAGGTCAAACAGTTTATCTACATAAAAAAATCACATTATATTTTTTGAAAGACTCATTTGTTATCTCAATACAATGAAAACTTTCAATGTGCATGCTCTAACATGAATGGGTTGATAAAATGTGGCTCGAACAAATGTGTATTTATAGGATAATTTTTTGTTTGGAATGGCATGTAGAGGGATGTAGGGTGAATGGGTGATAGATAAAATATTTCCCAATGTGTTAGAAAATAAAATCTGGTATTGCATTTTCAGTGGAAACACTTCAACCATTGATGATTCCTTAGCAAGTTTGGTCTTATGTACCACAATTTTAGGAGAATTACATGAGGCATCCATGAACTTGTCACATCTAACATCTGATTTTTCTTGGAAACAAAATCGCAATTTTAGACTACCTTGAACTATGCTTGACTCTTTTCATCGGTTAAGGTTGACGAAAAATATGTCGCTATTTGGTCATGTTCTCGCACATGATCAATTTTTTTTATATCCCCAAAATGGTCTTCACTTTATCTTCAACTTAAATTCGCCAAAAAATTTATACACTCGCCGGAAACTTCATAGTATTGCTAGAAAATTCAAAGTTTTGCCGAAAAAAAAAAAGTCCATATTTCATTTGAGTTGATATCTTTAACTTATAAATGAAAATTGTGTCGATTCCTATAATTTATGAATATAAACATTTCATAATCATCAAATGCATCATAACAAATTACAACCAATTCAAAACTCAAAAGTTTCTTCAATAATCATGAAGTACACAACAAAACAAATTACATCAACCATATTATCACCTCTAGTTCATCAACAAATTGCAATGAACAAATTACAAAAATTTAACCAAATCCGGCAATCGAGTACAAATTTGGAAAAGACGATATATGTAGGCCAGAAAGAAACCCGTTGACGAGAAGATGGAGGGTCGGTGAAGGAGAACGAGATCGTGCCAAATTATTTGTGGTTGCTCTTTGAAGAGAAGGTAGCTCCAACGATGGAGGTATCAACGAGACACGAGCTCTAGCATGCATTGCTGCTAAGAAGGTGGTCTCTGGTGCTAATCATATGGAGACATGAGATCTGATCTGTTGGACTCTTTCATACTACAGAGTAGTCTGAAATTACAAAAAAGTTCAGGGGTTTCAAATGTTGGAGGTGCTAAGTTCAAGGGGTCCCCTATAATTTCCCCTTTTATCTTTAAATTTTTAATATGGATAAAAAATTAAAATGAATGGGTAATATGGTCATTTTCCATTCAAATAACAGTGTTAGTGACATAATGACTCAAATATAGTACAGGGTAGCATAAAGCTGGGAAAAAAAATTCAAGATTGCTAAATGTTGGAGGTGATAAGTTTAGAGGCGTCTCAGGTAATTTCCCCTATATTTTAAAAGTGTCTTCTTCTTCTCTCATATATTCTCTGTCGTACTTGAATTATTCTGGAGTATGTTCGAAACTCGAATTGAGTTCCTCTCATCTTAAATGAATATCTAATAGCCGAATAAGCATGTTGATGATTGACTACAACATCTCCAGAATCAGTAATGATTGTATTCCCTATTTCATTCCTGCGCTTAGAATGCCCTGGTGTAAAGTCAACTAATCAAAAACATTTATCTTTGGTGTGACTAGGCCAACCACAATAAGCACAAACTATATTCATTTTCCTGTTAGGAAGTTGTTTGATGTTCATAGCACCATTACCATTCATTATGGTGAATCAGCGCATGTGTATGGTGATGCAATTCAAGCTCGATTTTAAATATTTTGGGTCCATCAATCAAGAAAAGCGTTGATGCAATTTAGACTAAATTGTCAAAGCAACAAAGACATACGTCAAATTATCGTTGATTGAGTCATCGGTAGTTTAACAATCATGAAATTACCAAATCTTTGACTCCATCCCACTAATTATAAATCGGATCATCTTCGTTAGATTAAGGATGTTTTACCTGCAGCTAGACACAATTTTTCTCTTGCTGAAAGTACGATCTTCATCAATCGCTTTCATTGGTCAAAATTATCTGCTCCAATCAGTTTCTTAGAAACGAGACCTATTTATGGATGATAATTCGTGTACAAGCTAGTACAAATGATGTTGTGGATTATACACTAGAAAATATATGTTAAACAGTAGTAATTCTCGAACACTTCTGGTGCCTCCATCTTCGACAGCTCTAGTCTCATTATCTAGTTCAAGAGCTCTACTTTTCAAAGAATCTTCCTCTTTCTTTTGATGTAGTGCGTGCGGCAAAATTTGAGCAACAAACAACAATTCAAACTCAATTATATATTACAGTATAATCATTTCACTTGCACCATGCAGAAAATGACAGACCTTTTCTTATTTGTGTGATAATTCACAATGCTTGTTTGGTAACACTTGTCAGAAACTAGAAATAGTTTCAAACAACTTTTATAAACTACCATTGTTTGCTAACAAAACAAAAAGAAGTGCTTTCAATTCAAATACAAAAACAATGAATTCAAAATTATTTTTTGAAATGACTAAAATATATGATTATAAAAATAAAAATCACTATAACTTATCAAGTAAGGACATAATTGGAATATGGATAATTCTCTCTCTACTCTCATGCCGCAAGCAAAAAAATTTAGAGCTTCTTAGAACTTCATCATTATTACACAAGTCATCAAAAACTGTGAAAGAAAACAATGTGTATAACTTTTGTTTATGTCATTTGCTTATGTGTCTATATTCAGTTGATGTGTATGAGCTTTTAGACGTCAAGAAGTGTTACCAAACAAGGAAATAGTCACAAATAGTTTAGGTGAATTTAATTTTAGATTTTTGTTTAATTCAGTAGGGATAAAGACATAAATAGTACCCGAACTTTGGTCAAAAACTTAATTTAGTACCTTATTAATAATTGTACCAAAGTTAGTACCTACACTTCGATTTTGAATCTAATTTAGTACCCACCATTAACTGATCCATTAGCTAGCTGACGTGACAGTTAAATTTTTTCCTGGTGCCAAAAAATTTAGGACATGAATTTTCCGGAGACCTAAAAAAATTTCAAACTTACAGATCCTCAAATTCAAAAACAATGTTTAAGTTCAATATCCATAAGCAAAAATTAACCTTAAACAAGACAAAATAGAAGTACTAAAACTCAATTTGAGAGTTGTCATTAGTGCTTGTTTGTTTAGTCTACTTGAAAATGTAGCAGAACTTTAAGGAGTTTAAATGAGGTGTAAAAATTTTAAGGAGCTGTAAGGAGGTGCTCCAAATAGTCAGTTATGTTTGGTAACTGTCTGACTGTAAGGAGCTGTAAGAAGGGTGGATTGTAAAAGTTTATTTGGTAAAAAACAATTGTAATGAGGTAAAATATGAAACAATCGACCATTTTATTTTTTTGGTCGACCGTTATTGCATTGACTTTTTACTTGAAAGTCATTTTGGTAAGTGCTTTTACTTGAAAGTCATATATGAAAATGGTAGACCATTTTTATTTTATGGTCAACCGTTAGTGCATTGACTTTTTACCTGAAAGTCATACATGAAATTAAACGGTCGAGCATAAAACAAAAAATGGTCGACCGTTTAGCTCCTTAAAGGAGCTATTGTTCCCCGCAGGAGCTCTTTAGCTCCTTTTCCAAAACAACTTCTTTAAGGAGCTTTTCACTGTTCTGCTCCTTAAAGGAGCCAAAATCAGTTTTTTACCAAACAAGCTACATCTCATGTGGCACCAACCTCCTTTAAGTTAATCCCATGTGACGCCTCCTTTAAAGAGCGAGTAGAGTAAACAAACAAGGCAAACCAACTCTTCTTCGTCTTCTCCAACTCTCTCACTCTCTACCCAGTCGAGAACTAGAATAATGTTAATGATCTTCCGGTCGCTGGGAAATATTTGACTACAACGTCATCTAGTTAAGGGGTCTATTAATAGTAGGTACTAAATTGGGTTGAAAATTGAAGTGTGGGTACTAACTATGGTACAATTATTAATTAGGTACTAAATTGAATTTTTGGCCAAAGTTTGGGTACTATTTTTGCCTTTATTCCAATTTAGTACGCTAGAAACTTAGACTGGGGATTGGTCAGGGCTGGATATGTTTTGGGTGAACCGGTAAAATGGACCAAAGCGACCCGGAGTGAAAAGAATTGGTCCGGTAATTTTATGTTCGTCTGATTAAAGTCGATATTTATTTTTTATTTTCAAACTTTTTTATTAGTAATTGTATTTTTTATACAAAAAGAAAAAAATTAATCCCTTTTTCTACCGTAAACCTGTTATTTCTATTCACTTCAATTCTAATTTTTGTTATTATTTTTCTAATCTTTTGTTTAATAAAAAATTAGAATCAGTCCATTCGGCCTGCTCTTGTTTCATATCACTCAAAATCGGTTTGTCCGATCTTCGATATGAAATTTTGATCTGGTCCGGATTAGGACCGATGCTCATCCATAACTGACTTCTGGTCAGTTTTGTGAGTTGTTTTCCATTTACACATGATCGCGAAGATGATCATGCTCTTTCTTGTCCCACTGATTTTTCTCCAAAACTTATCCTAATGAAAACCCATTGAAACAATATCGGACAAACTTGTAGTGGCTGAAACTTAGTTATGTCAATAAGGTGATATCATCTCATGAATCGACAGTCATATATACATGCTCCAATAAATATGTGTTCACATTCATTTACTTTGTATCATGAGTGAATCCATCAATCTCTATCTCTTTATATACATATATATATATATACACACACACACGATCAAGGGTTATATGTTTCCAGCTCATCTGGACTGTTTTTTTTTTATATTACCCTCTTCCCTCGAAATTTAGCCATTTCGACTCCTGGACTGCAAATTTTTTTCCTTTACACCCAATCTACTTACTATTTCCGGTAACTGAAGGCCACATCACCGATTTTGCCACGTCACTATGCCACGTCAATTTTTTAAGCCACGTCACGTCATCATCATCATCATCTTCTTGTCGGTGCCAGAATCTTCAAAATTATGAATTTTTCAGCACTGAAATCTTCAAAGCTATGTATCAAGTTATGGTTTCAACGATCAAATGAATGAATTTATTTATCAAATTACAAACACTGCACAAAACCATTGATAATCACTGCATCATCGTAACTCTGAACTCCTCAAAGCTAAGCACACCATTCCCATTGAGATCAAAGTGACGAATCATCACCTTGCACTCTTCAATGGACTAATAAAACCCTAATCTTCCACATCGTACATCTCGAAAGCTTCCCTCATATCCTTCACTTTCTCCTCCTCTCCACCTCCTATCTCAGTCAGTCCCACAAAATCCTCAAAACTCAACAATCTGTCGCCATCCGCATCCATGGACGCAACAGCCACCTCCGCC
>JAYMTA010006583.1:0-10273 GCA_036897625.1 Pelargonium cotyledonis
TAAATTAATATTATAATATTAAATCATTTCCATGTCAGCATATTGGTATTAAAAAAATATAAAAAATTACACGTCACGAGGACTTAACGGATTCCGTCTACCATTTTAACAGAATGTCCTTGCACGGGTCATTTTTTATTAACTTTGGATTTAAATGGCTTGATGTCATAACCTTTGGACTTGCACGGCATGTTTTAAAAGTTAGGGGGTCAAATGGTACGTTTTGGATAGTTTAGGGACCTGACTGGATATTTTTTCTAATATATATGGCTTTACATAAATATTTGATTTGATTCATTTTATTGTTACGAAAAAAGTTTACACATCATACATTTTTTATATTAAAGATAGTTGTATTCTTTTATGAAGTATAATTAAATTAAAAGCTCTTAAAAAATATAAAACATATGAAAATAAATAAATAAATAAGGCCAGAGAATTAGTTGCTGTGTTTTGTTTTTTATTTTGTTTGTTTTTATTTTATATTTTATTTTTTTAACTTAAGGGCTTGTTTGGGTGTAGAATACTGAATAGTATGAGGGTATAATGGTCTTCCTATCTCTAACTAACGGTGAAATATAACAGATTCCGTTAAATGTAGTAGAAGTTATTTGTTTTGAATGTTAATTAGTGCGGATTATGTGTTTTAAGCGAATAACTCATAGGAGTAATCTGTATTTTACCCTAATCAATATATATGTATAGATATTTGTTGTGCAATCATGGATCAGACTAAAAGAATAGTAAAAGTTGTGTTTTGTTTGCTTAAAATTGTAAGTGTTGATGGCTTTGTAGATAGTGAGAGTAAGAGAGAGGATTTTATATTTCCACGAGTAATTTATATCTATGAACTTATGTAGAACATTAGCTTAAATTATTTATGTGTTTTATAATATTTCTCTGACAATTTGATGTCATACTTAACTTCTTTTTTTCTTTTTTAATTGTCAGTGTAATGTCGACTACAGAAAAGACGATAGAAAATGAAATTGAGGTTCAATGCAACATTGACAAAAAAGAGAACAATGTGAATATAAATGAGGATGATACAATCATGGAGGATTCAAATAATATTTTTCCTGCAACTCATGATAGGAAGGAACTATATGTGGGTTTGGAATTTCAGTCACTAGAGGAGGCATTGGATTTTTATATCCAGTATGCAAAACAAGAAGGTTTCAGGATTCATAAAAGTCATGTGGTTACGTCCTGAACGAACAATGCAATTATTGGCAAGAGTTTGTATGTTCGAAACAAGGTTTTCATCCAAAAAAGTATCACGAGAAAGAAGACAAAGTGTATTCTCCGCCATGCAAAACACGAACATGACTCAAATCGTTATTATACGTGTAAAAAAAAAAGTCAAGACATGTGGGCTGTCACTAGATTTGTAAAAGATCATAATCATGATATTGTTTCACCAAGAAGTGCTCGACTTCTTTGTGTTCACGAGAAAAAAAACTAACACGAGAAAAAAACTAAGGTTCATCAAAATCTTATTGGCGTACTTGATCAGTCTGGTATACCTCCAAGTAAAATTATGGTTGTTTTAGGAACTAAGTCGGGTGGAATTGATAAGGTTGGCTTCACAGAAAGAGATGTTATGAACTATTTGACTAATAAAAGACAAAAACAACTTGAAAAAAGAGATGTGCAACTGATGCTGACTTATTTTAAAGAATGTCTGTCTAAGAATTATGGATTCTTTTATGCGATACAAATGGATGTAAATGGTCAATTGGCAAACTGTTTTTGGGCTGATGCAAGATCAAGATTGGCATACAGATACTTTGGTGATGTAGTTGTTTTTGACCCAACATATTTGACAAATAAATATAAAATGCCTTTTGTTCCTTCTACTAGGGTGAACCACCATCGTCAGTTTACTTTATTTGGATGTGCTTTGCTATGGGATGAGACAGAGAGACATTTGTTTGGTTATTGACCACGTGGTTGGAAACAATGTTTGGACGTCATCCTAACACGGTAATTACTGATCAAGATAGTGTGATAGTTAAGGATGTTGCAAAAGTGCTTCCAAATTCTACTCACCACTATTGTGTGTGGCATATTGAAAACAAAAATCCTGAGGTCTTAAGTCATGTCTACCATCGACATGGTGAGTTTAAGTGTCGATTTAATAAGTGCATCCATAAGACAATTACTCCAAATGAATTTGATTCTGAATGGGCAACTATCATTGAGGATTATGGTTTGCAAGGTAACGAGTGGTTGACGAAAATATATTCCATTCGTGAAAAATGGATTCTTGCTTATGTGAGAAATACATTTTGTGCTGGAATGTCAACATCTCAAAGAAGTGAAAGTATGAATAAATATTTCAAAGACTACGTCAATGCTATCACACCAATGAGTAAATTTGTTCTGCAGTATGAGAAAGCTCTTGATGCACAGTATAACAAAGAAATCGAAAAGAATTTCAAGACCATGAATTCAAATCCAATTTTGAAAACATTATATCCAATGGAGAAAGATGTTTCAAAAGCATACACAAGGAAAATATTTAACGTATTTCAAGAGGTGCTCATTCATTCTCAAGAATATGTTGTTGAAAAAATTTCTTTGAATGGAGAAGTTTAAACATATAAAGTTCATGAGTTCAATAAAGAAAAACCAGAATATTTTATGACATTTGTTGCCTCAGTTGTAAAGACAAGTTGTACATGCCACATGTTTGAGTTTGTAGGAGTTCTTTGGAGACATGTTTTGATGGTTCTCATTAAGAAAAAAATATATACATTAACTTCACATTATATTCTGGATCGATGGACAAGAAATGCTAAAAAAGGAAAAGTTCAAGAAATCATTGGTCAAGAATTTCAATATGATATTCAAATATCTTTGACAATATTGTTCAACAGTGCTATGGTGCATTCTCTCACACTTTCAGAAAGAGATTCAAAATCTAAAAACATCACAAGATTGCAATTGAGGGCATAAATCATTTATGTGAGCAGCTTGATGCTTTAAAAGTTGAGGACACTGCAACTAATAACACATGTAATGTGATGAGTGATGATTTGAATAACAATGGCATAAATATTTTGGGCCATAATATAACTTTACGGGATCCTCCACGTGTGACTACTAAAAGCCATCCTCCAGTTTTGAGAAAGAAAGGATGATTAGAATCCAAATACAAATTGTGAGTTACATGTTTCTCTTGCAAGAAAAAAGGACACACTAAGCGCACATGTAGCAAATGGAGTTAATATTGAATTAGTATGACATGTTTTATTCAAAATTAAGTTTTATGTTATTTACGAATTACTCTAAATTTTTATGATATACAATTTTCTCAGGCGTGAGCAGTTAAAAGACGCGGTGTCACACGAATGCTGAAAATATCAATAATGAGGTAACGAATTATGTTTATACTTTTTATAAAGGAGTGGTATGTTATAATGTGTGTTTAAAATGTATAAACATATTTATATGATTGCTTCATATATAATTTTTTTTTCCAGAAATTTAACTTCTTTTGGAAATCCACATTTATATTTTAGGTGAATATCTCTCTTCAATATAGTACTGCCTCCGTCCCAAAATGAGTGTCTTGTTTCATTTTCTAGTAAGTTAGTTATGCATGAATTGTCAATAATATCTTTATAAAAATTTAGTTAGAATCTCTCAACACCTGATCATGAGGATACAATAGTAAACATACAGCACTAACTAACTTCTCCTTAATTTTTTTCAAAATAGAAAGGAGCACACTCATTTTGGAATGGAGGGAGTACTATTTTATTGACTGAATAACAAGTCAGTATTTATTCTTTCTAATTTATTCTTTTTTTTCTATCGTAGAATTTGTTTGGTTCAACTGATAATTGTCGACATGGATGCTCAAAGAAGACTACAAGTCCAATCTCTATTGGTTATGCTTGCACTATCTTTCTTTTGAGCATTGAAGTTGAAAACTTTTCGTGTCTTTGAATTTTAGAACACTTAGGTTTTATTGCAGTGTACTTATTTGAGTTGGAGCTTTCTATTATTTGAATACGGTCAAAGAAATTCTTATTTAGTGAAAATCTTATATTGATTATCTTTCAATTTTGGTTTCAGAAACTAAACTATGACACTCGAAAAAAATGATGTATTGATTGTGCTTGTAACAAAATATTTTGTCGTGTTGATTAATTGACTAGTTGCCATGAAAGTAGAATAGAAAAGTTTATGAAACTTCTGCACACTTATATTGGGACACCTCATTAATAAACAATTGAAAGTAGAATAGAGAAGTTTATATTAAGATAAATACAAAAAATGGACATTATTATTTAAATTTAATTTTACTGGATAATTATTAATTTTAAAATAATTATTTATTGGCAAGTTCTTTATATAATTTTAAATTTTTATCTAATTAGATGTCATTATAGAGTGCACTGATGGTGTAAAATTCTTATACACCGAGGGTGCATCAAATATAAATTCTAAATGATATTGATAAGAAAAATATTATTTGTCCAAAATTTTGTACAACACTTTTTGTACAATGCAATAACAATTTATGTGGAAAAAATTATTTGTTAATTCTGTAGTTTAATATTAAGTTCAAATAAATAATAACCCGACATATATATGATACCATCAGCATTTCATTAATTTTTGGCGGAGAACGCCTAGTTTATACGACATACTATACACTTGACATATTTTGATTCGTCAAAGTTATCGTTAGAACATGTGATGTGTCATAATGAGGAAATTACACACAACCCCTATAAACCATTAACTTAAAAAACATATATCCCTGAGGTTTAGAGCTTGACACACATCCCCTATTAAATTATCATTTCACTGTTTAATTAGTTAAGTGGGATGGAAAACTCATCTCTCTCCTCACAAGCAAAGCATGTGACTTTTCTAGTGCCAAAAACTTCAATTTTTTGAGGATTTCGGGGCCAATTTTTTAGATTTTTTAGATTTTTTTTTAATTAAAATGTGTTTTGTTTGTTTGTTTTTCTTTTATCGTAGATTTGTAGTTAAAAAGAATCAATCAATTTTACATCTTGAATCAACTAATAATCGCTCTAAAAAATTACAACTAGATCTACCAAAATTATAACCAAATTTCACCATTTTATGAAAAAAAAATTAAACAAATAATTCAGCCAAAAATTGAACCAACAACAAAATCCAACAGAAAAATCCAATCAAAAATTGGTTTGGACAGCCGGTGAAGAAGCCCTAAAGCCCACCGCGATTGCCGAACAATGGAGCGGATCGAGAGAGAAGAACCATAGCTAGAGATTGACAATAGGAGCGAGGTCGACGGAGAAATGGTCTGCCTCTACCTGATTTGGTTGTTTTCCTGCGGGTGGAGATCGCCGCTTCAGTAACCCAGCTACTCCACCCACCAAAGACTCATGTAGATCGGGATGAGAGAAGATGGACAATCGTCGTGGCTGCTCTAATGACCAAAGGTGCAGATATGGAAGCTTAGTGTTGAGAGAGAGGCACAACGTTGCTAGAAGCTCAAAACCGATATAGAGGTTCTTCTTCGTCGTATTTCTTATCGTCCAACCTCGTTATCGTCCCAACATCGTGCTCTAGCCACAGACCATCATGAGAGAGAGAGAGAGAGAGAGGAGTGAGTGAAATGATAGGGTTTAGTGGTTGCTGAATTTTTTTCTAAAAAATAAATTTAAAAAAAGGGTTAAATAGTTTTGCACCCCTTGAACTCGTTCCTATTTTAGAGTTAGCCCTTCCAATTATTTTTTAATTCCCTCAACTCCTGAAGTGAAAATTTTTTATAACTTACTATAAGTAACCTGCTACAGCAGGTCCTGCCATGTCAATTGTTTTTCCACGTACACCCTCCACGTCATATTGTTAGCCACATCAGCCTCCACCATAGCTTATGAGACTGTTATAAAATGATGTCGTTTAGTGCTACACCCTTCTTCACCTTCTTCTTTTCCGTCGCCTACTTCCTCCTCCACCGGTGGCGTGAGAAGATCCGTACCTCCACCCCTCTTCACGTCGTCACATTCTCGGTTTTTCCTGCATTGGCTTCGTCCAATCAGCCGCCTCCCGCGCATCGCAAGGCACCTGAGACGAGGACTTTGTCGACGACGTCGTCACCGACCTCGCCACCGACCTCTTTATCATCGGAGATGACAATAATTTCGTCCCTTGCACTGCCACCATTGACTGCAAGTTCAAGCTCATTCAAGGCTGGTGGTTTCTGCTTGCCACTCTTGATGCCATCTCTCTATGTCTCATCTCTTCGACATGAGAGTGAGTAATCCAATGGATTTTCCTGATTCTTCAACTCTGAAACAGTGACGGATTTGGAGGGTCTTTCATTTGGCTACCGCACCAATGTCGGTGTTTGTCTCGTCAACTCCGATGATCAAGTGATTCTAATTTTGTTGGATTTGATTTTGATTTTGTTAATTAGGTATTTGGGTTTTGTACACTCTGCTCAGTTCTTAATTGGGTTTTGTACACTCTGCTCAGTTCTTAATTGGGTTGCTAATGATTTTGTCTTTAATTGCAATTATTTAGAAATCAGGTGATGAATTTAATTGGAAAGTTGTGATTTTCCTTTTTTTATTTGATTTATTTTAAGCTTTGTAGGATGCTTTTAAGTGTGTTGTTGGTTTTGGTTTTCTAAGCTAAGTGTTGTTTTGTTGATTCTGTTGTTAGCTTTTGTTGGATGCGAAATAGAGTAGAACTGATACAACCGTTGACGTGGCAAAACAAGTGAGGTGGAGAGTCAACGTGGCAAAATGTGTAACGTGGCAAGAGGTGACATGCAGTAGCAGGTCACTTGTAGTAAGTTCTAAAAAAAATTCAGTCTAGGGGTCGACGGAATTAAAAAACAATTGTAGGGGCCAACTCTAAAATGGGAACGAGTCCAAGGGGTACATAACCATTTAACCCTAAAAACACAAATTAAGGAGGTATAATGGTCTTTCCAGCAAAAATATTGACTGAACAATCAAAAGAAAAGTTAATAGGGATTGTGTGTCAAGCTCTAAACTTTAGGGGGCTTTGTGTTTTAAATGAATAGTTCATAAGGATTGTGTGTAATTTATCCCTTAATAATCGACACATCATTTTGTACAATTACTTTTGTGTGATATTTGGAACATATAACATTTCTCGATTGTTAAAGTGGACAAATGTTCATGTGTACCTTAATAAATTTTGATAGCTTATTATAATATATAAAATAGCATTGCGCACATGTGAACTCATGCATGTACATTTTAAAAATGAAAATCAAAAGTTTATACTTGTTGAAAGAGGTCAACTCGTAATGAGAGTTGATGAAGAAAGTCTTACAAACAATATTCAAACAAAGTGGGGTGATCAAGAGGGCAAGAAGTATAAGCCCATGGATAATGAGGAGGTGTGTCAAGTGGACAAGAAATAAGATAAAGGGAGCTCAACAAGAAAATAAAGAAATATCACTATGTCATGATTGTGATAATTAAAAATGCGGAAGTGAGACATTTAGAGGAAGTTGGATTGGGTAAAGAAAGCCGGCCATTTGGGCCAAAGGGAAAAAAAAGTCCAAGACAAGATGAAAACATCCCGAAATTCATACTGTAGTATATAATAATTGGTGAGAATGGCTACGGTGATGACACCTAAGCTATCTTCTTCAAATGAAGCAATTCTAGAGCTATGACATTTCACATTCTAAGAGTTACCAAAAATTTGTTATTAACTAATAACATTTACTATTAGTTTCACTTATGAAACCAAGTAATAGGTGTAGACTAATAGATTCTTAAAACTGCACTTTAACTAAAGTATTATAGGTATTAGAAGTTTTATATAATAGTTACACATCTCATCGTTTCTTCATTTTTTCAATGTAGGACGATAAATCAATTTATATAGCAACAATTCACTTCACTCTTTAATGAGTTTCCAATGAGAGACTTTACACTCTCTTTATTTTATTTTCTTCTTCCATTGTTTGATATTTTTCTTCCATCTTATATGTGATAACTTACTATTATCAACAAAGAACTTACAAAATTGAAATGTTGTAATTGCTTAGTTGTGATTCCAAGTTAATTAAGTTTTACGATAATTAGATATTAATTTTATTTGATATTGTATCATATAATTCAACCATATATTTTATCTAATTATCGTAAAACTTGATTACATATTAACATTACAAATTCATTCGAACAAATATATCTTTTATTTTGTTCTATATGAAAACATGGTAGTCTTCATCAATATGATAATAACAATATGTTGAAGTTTAAAAAAATTATTACAACCGTTCATGGCCATTATGGAGAAATCCAAAAGTAGTTACATTTATATATGAAAAAGCGCAGTCTGCTGATATAACACAGGGTCTTCCAAGAGTAGATAAGGCGTTCGAAGCACGTTCAATATCGATGGACCTAAAAGAGAGAGTTGAGGATTGGAACGAGTGTATAACAATTCACAATTTACGTTATATATGTATATATGTTTAATTTTGTTTGATTATGATTTGATTATAATTCAAAAAAAATAAATAAAATTTATGAGTTATATTGATTTATGAACTCATATAATTTGAATGATAACATTTAGTTCAATACAAATTCAATGAAAATGGTATAGTTTTGAGTTCAAATTTGACGAAGTGAATTAAGATTCATGAATATAGATAATCTAAACTGTAACACTAAATTCAACAAAAATTCAATTAAAAATAGCTTAGTTTGAGTTCAAAATATGATTTATTGAATTGTTATAATAAGTTATTGATTTAAAAATTAAATTAATTAAATTTTACATGTGTAGTTCAAATTGAATTAATAATATATGTTGTTTGAGATTTTCCTAACCCGTGCAACGCACGGGGATTATACTAGTGTTTAAAAAGTTTGTCAATCACATTGTCAACGTGGTTCAAGTTTGGGTTTCCCAAGGTTCGTGGAAAGCATGACATTCACCATGGCTTCGAGAAAGATCGGGTCAAGGCCCCTTGAGGTACATTGTGGTGCTCCTTTAAATAGGAATCGCCCGTCAAGCAAACAACGTTAAACAAAAGTGCTTGATGGGAGACAATCCATCAATTTTAATTCTCGCATTTTAATTGCATTTTTTTTGTAGTTTTTAGATAGTTTTAATATTTTATATTGTGACTGAGCAATGTTAGGTAAAAAATGAAGTGGACTACTCTCTTTGCTCCCTCAATCCAACCTAAAACATAAGGAGGCCGAGAACAAAGATAATGATGATGATGATGGCGACGAAGTTTATGGTTGAGCATGTACACTCACAAATTGTGACAAAATTCATATTTTCTGTCACAGATGCACATTAGTGACAGAAATTTCCGTCACAGACACACATTTGTGACAGAAATTTCTGTCACAACCATCTGTGACAACCCAAATATTGACAAAAATATTATGTCACAGTTCCGTCACAGATTACATTTTGTGACTGAAATCCACAAATCTGTGACAAAAATTTCCGTCACAAATTGGGCCACAACTGGCCTATCTTCTTTTGTTGTTTTGATTACTAAAGGAGTTGAAGGAGGATGGATAGAAACAATCTCTTTATTTTCTACCGTCTTCCATGTTTTAGTAATTTGATTTACTGGATTAATTTTTAAAAATGGGTAATCAATATTATTATTCAATGAGTAAATTTCAAACCAGGTAAAGAAAGGAATATTAGTTTTGACTTGCCTCATGTAGGCATACCATTCTTCCCTAATTACTATTTTTTCTGGGCTCTCTTAGGTTTCCAAGAACCAATTTTTTTTATTATCATTTGAAACATCAAAGTAATCTATTTTTAGAAATTCTTTATCAATTTCAAATGGTAGTGTTAACATGTTAATATGATACATGTTCATTTGACTAGGTGTTGGAGAAAAATCTTTATTCTTAGCCGTAGCCATGCTTTTATCATCATCTTGATTAATTGACTCTTGTTCTTTGTAGAATGTTTGAGGAATATTTTGAGAAAAATCGACCTTATCAAATTCAACACTTCTTTCGAGTATTGAATCGAGAGATCGTCTTGGATTAATTGTAATAGGAGTTGTTGGGGGTTTCTCAGAGGAAGTGGAGGCTCTAGAGCCTTCATACTGAGAAATTCTTGTTTGAGGAAAATAATTTGAAAAATCTATTTGTACTGAGTATTCAGTACCTTCTATTATTACTGCCTTTTGATTCATGTTTTCTAAGGGTTGATGTTTTTGAATATCTTCTAGATTCCATTGATTAGATTTAGTAATTTCATTCCACTTTAGTCTTTTGGG
>JAYMTA010006584.1:0-10273 GCA_036897625.1 Pelargonium cotyledonis
TAAGGGCAGAATAGTAAATTCAAGTTTTAGAAATGATTTTTAAATTTAAACTTAACACCGTTCTTCATTTTTGACGGATTCTGTTAGTTAGTTAACGGAATGTCATTCGCAAGAACACAAAAACATGTTTTTGGACCCAAGCGGATTAAATGAAAGTATAAGGACCCCAGTGGAACAAAATGGATAGTTTAGAAAACTCTGTGGTACATTTTTTAATATTTAATTTTATTAAACTTTTGAAAAAGATGGATAGAACCTATGATGATGCATTTTCTGAATGAGTAAACATTCTCATTGTTTTCCCACTGCTTTTATCTGATAAGGGACTAGACATGCTTTGTCATGCTTCCCAGCTGCTTATTTACATCCTTTGATTTCTCCAAAAGCATTTCCTTTTTGACTCACATTTCTATATTCTAACAAACCACACAACACACATAATACTATTATTCTTAACTTCATTTTGCAATGCATGTCCAAATTATAGCAATTTTTGGAGTAACACAAGCTCTAGGTATATAGAGCTTCTTATTTATACATGTTTTATTAGTCATATTCATAGAACAAGTATTACAAGAGAGGTTCCAAGGGATGGGTAGTTACATTTGAGACGTTGAGAATTGAGATGAGCTCATAAGAATCGCGGTTGGAAGAGCATGGTGGCAGAGTCTGATGTTCAACTTGTGATCATGACACTAAGATCAAAAAAAGGATAATAATAGTCGTTTTGTAAAAAGTTAGCTTCGCATTTTCTGAAATTTTTTATATTTTTTTTAGAATAAATAAATTTTGACAAGCAAGTGAAGCCTTTTCTTCCTGAATCACTGTATGCATTCATGACTTAAATGACAAAATAATAGAAAAATGCTTTTTTGTTTTTGTTGTTTTGTATAATGGTTATGACTTATGAGATTAGACATGCAAATTGGCTTGCAATTACATCACCAAAAATAAAAATGAGAAGAGACAAATGCAACTTAATATATAAATCCCAATAGTCAGAAATGTCTCATTAATTATTTGTATTTGACAATCAGTCTCATCATTTAGAAGTAGAGTGTCGTTCTTGATTTCATGTGCAAGAATCTAATTTGCAATAATTAATGTTTTCTAATCAATAATTTGCAATAATGTTAGTGATACCAGCAATTTATAATATGCATTACTAAATCATCTTTATATAATGAAGTACTAACTGTATATTATATCTTCTATTGTTTCAAAAAATGATTAGCCTAAGGATATCATATATTTTTTGTGGGTCTCTCTCTCTTTCCTCTATTGTAAACTCCATGCCTCATAATTGTTCATGTATTTGGGAATTGATTTTGTCCCCCATAACCATTCAAGACTAATGATGAAAACAATGAGGCAGAGAGGAATATTATATATTTATGAATTTTATTCTCATCATCATGCATCTAATCCACCAAAGTTATTCACTATAATCACATGCAATCATGAAAATTGAAAACCATGATCCATTTTTCTTCCAAACATTGTCATGAATTTAAATTTTTATGTGCACTCTTTTGTTTGTTTGTTTGTTTCATGGCAAAAGTTGAATTGTTAAGAACATATATAGGGTATATTGCATGGAATATAAATGAACATGAAATTTGAATTGTGATATTATTTATTACACAATGTCTTTTAAGAAAATAATATAATATTTCTCTTTTGAAGGACATGACTCTACACATCAGTACTTAGTGCATGCAATTATATGTAAATTTTCATAAACTCGGATGATCAATTGATGTTCAGCACGTAGATCTCAACCCTCGCATCAGTAAATCAAACATGACATTTTATAAATTTAAATATTGATCAATCAACAACGACATAGCACATTCCAAGTTTGGCATGCCCATAGTTTAACACTGTTTGTAGCACATGGTCGTATCATCAATACATTAATCATAAAGACATGAGCTCGTTACGTCAAAAATGACGAGTGTCATCTCTTCAGCATAATATTGACTTAATTTGCCGATGTACCATCTATCACACACACAACCAATTAAAGAACATCAACATGATATGCTACCCAACAAAAAATTAAAAATTAAACAAGGAGATTTACAGGCGTAATATCACATTCCACCAATTTAAATCAATGATGACACAATCAATGATGACACATCATACTTTCAAAGTATTTACACTCCTCGTTTGATGGATAAAATAGTATACAGCTCACCCACTCTTTTTTCATCACTATATGTTTCTTGCAATAGATCAACATTTTCATTCTAGCTCATACGTTCAAAGTAAACTACATAATATATAATTTAAACTTTTACTAAACGATAACGTTCGTTCATTTCTAGAATTTAAATGTAATGAATTTTGTTCAAGGGACTGTAAAATGAATAACAAATTACAAGAATGACCAACTACAAATTATTCTCTTTAGGACTCAATATTCAATGTATATGCTATGTTTTCCAACATATACATATATACATGGCTCCTGTATCTAATATTCCACTTGGACTGACAAGTGACTGGAATGTACAATTATTACCATGAATTAAGAAATTGTTGCTCATGTAATGATAAAACAACAAAAATCATGAGAACAATCCAAGCCAGGATTCTCCTAGACAGCTTATGTCAAAGCAGTCAAATATAATAATCATAGTTCATATGTGTGTTCATGATAAACAAATGAACCCTAAATTATTCAGAACTCAACCCTATGTTTAAATTTTGAATATGTTTATGTTGGACTTGAATATATGAGCTACTCATGCAAGAGTTCATCAAATTGTAGGTCTTTATTTTTTTATTCAAACAAGATAGTGATTGTGGTGGTGGTGGTGGTGGCGTCATTATTGTTTACTGCTTAGAATATGGGTTCAATTAAAATTTATAAAGGCAATAATAAATTTTTTGTGTTTGTTTGTGTATATATACATATATATATTGTGTTGATTGATACCATTCCTTCACATGGAGCACCATGTTTATCCAAATAGTTTTCTTCCCTTATGCATGTTAGCATGCACATGCTATAAGCTACTCATCCCATAATATATTGTAGGTTAGAGTCTTAGGGATGACAAAGATGGAACCATGTTTTGTCATTTTTTTAACTGGAAACCCCATATGTATAAGAGGTTGTTACCTCTAATATGATTTTTTTTAATGCTACATGTCTCAAAAGTGTGACATATGTCACATATCAATTTAGAGTTGAAAATAAACATAAACTAATTAAAATGAACAATATTTTTTACCTGGAAGCTAAATTAATTAGTCAAATCTCTTTATGTGAAAATAATTCTTTTTGCCTGTATAAATTAAATATTAGACAATTTTTAGTTTTCTCCAATGCTATTATATATGGAACACATGAATGTTGAGAGACATTCATAAGATAATTCTTGCATCTGCTTGTGCTAATATAAGATCTTGCATTCCAAAAGAAATGTTTATTTCATACAAGAGATGTTTACCTAACGTTGAAATGAAAGTGCAGTATTATAATCTACAGCTAGTATAGTACCTTTAGAATATTATACCTTTTTAAGGAGCGGTATACTATTCTCTACAAATCTAGCTAGAAACTTACTCAAAATACATGATATAGATTTGTGTTGGCTCTTTAATAGTTTGAGATTGGACTTGGACAAATTGGGTCTCTTTTTCATCTTGGGGTTCAGATCCAGTTTCCTGTTAGGGTTCGCAGGGCTAGTGTTCATTAGTTCGTTTCAATGTTTTGTACTTTTATTAGACTTGTATGCCGAGTTATTAAAAAGTTCCGATTGCTTATCGAAAATATATATATATATATATATATATATTCATTTTGCACACAGTCACATGTGCAAATCTTACATGTGTTTTCTTTTTTCCGTTTTGATAAAAATTTTGTGTTACGCACACTCGACCGTAACAAAATGCTCATTTTGATTTTGTGATTGTGTTTGATATTGATATGCCATAAATGGGCCTTATCTGTTGATGGGCTGTGTCTTAAAAATTCACAATCTGCCCTACAAATCATAAGAATAAAATAATTTAAGCAAGTGGGGCTGAAAAAATGGGCAATAGTGCCTAAAGTAAAGCTCTATATTGGGTAATAAATTGGATTTTTTATTTTTTATTTCTTTCGAAAGCAATTGGATTTTTTTATTAGTCATATGCATTTTAAGTTTAGTTAGACTAAAAATTGATCTAAATTTTGAGTTGGATTCATCTTATAAAAGTATTGATCATAACGGACCGAGCTAATCCATACTAATATGCTCATTTCACATTAAAATTCGAAACCAGTCGATCTAAACTCATTTTGAATCTGATTCACCTTTTTTTATATAAAAAAAAAACTCAAAAGCAAACTTAAATTAATTTATTTCAAAATGTAACACATGTTTAATAAAGTCAGAATAATGAAACCTTACCCAACTCGGCCTGACAAAAAATTCGACGACTTAATTACTTAATTAAAGCATTAGCCACTTAGTTCGCAGACTAACCCAAAAAGCAAAATTCTACAATACCTGTCTCAGTAGCAATAGAACGAATATCACTGATGATCAAGACCAAAGACACTGGAGACCTCCCCTTTAACATGAATTGCGTTAAAAACAATACTCAAATCCGACTCCACCACCAAAATTCGAACATCCACTCTTGACTACCCATTCCAACAAAAATTGGAAGCGTCCATTGTCTAATAGAGAGAACATAGGTCTTCTAAACACATCCGGCTCCCCTTCCCACCTACTCCGACCGACCTCCTCCCCAAACTTTCCGGGTATGGTCACAAACTACCCACCCCACCCCACTAAAATTATTATCTCCAAAAACCGCCCCGTCTACGTTAAGTTTAGAGAATAAAAAAATTCTAAATCAAGTTTAGCTTTGCTATGGACGTGTGAAGAAATTCAATAAAATGTGATATTATCATTGGTTTAGTATAGTGTAAGCAAATTTTGTTTACAAAAAAAAAAAAAAATCAATAAAAATTACAAATTAATGATACAAATAGTTGATATTCATCGAAATATAAAATGTTACTTCAAAAGCTCCCATTGTTAAGCGCAGGACTTGGGCTAGGAGAGAGAACAAGAGTCTCGCTCGTTCACTCAAATTGGGTGATTAGCGGAACAGAGGAAGACAAAAACAGAGTAAAGAATTTGCTATAAAAGAGACCCAAATTTCGAAACAGACATTCTGTTATCTAAGAGAGATTGATAAAAAAGAAACAGAGATTTGAGGGTAATATATATTTATATGTATATATAATAAATTTTGTAACATACTTTTATACATTTGTATAATAAACAATTGTGTGTGAGAGCATAAGGCTGCTCACAGGAACAACAGAGCAATCATGGCCAATATCAGCTTGGAAGAGATCAAGAACGAGAATGTGGATCTTGTCAGTGCTGCTCCTTTTATTTTGTTTCGTTTCTGTTGCTGTGATCACAAAGTGTTTGATGAAATGCCTCTGAGAAGAATGGCTTCAAAAACAGCAAATGTAATGTAATGTAATGTGATTGATTGATCATGGTTTCTGATCATGTTGCAGGAACGAATACCGGTTCAAGAAGTGTTTGAGCAATTGAAATGTTCGAAACAAGGATTGTCTTCGGAGGAAGGCCAGCAGAGGCTTCAAATCTTTGGCCCTAACAAGCTTGAAGAGAAAGAGGCAACTTTTATTTATTTCATTCAATTCAATTCAAGTCCATTTTTTTATTGATAAAAATCTGATATTTGACAAAGATTTGTTCATTAAACAGGAGAGTAAGCTTCTGAAATTCTTGGGTTTTATGTGGAATCCTCTCTCATGGGTCATGGAGGCTGCAGCAATCATGGCTATTGCTTTGGCAAATGGAGGGGTAAGTATATGTTTTTAGGCAATTGTCACTACTGACCTTACTTTTGTACGAGTATTTGCACATGAGAATTTGAGCCTATTGTCATTTTTTGTGATTTTCAGGGCAGACCACCAGATTGGCAAGATTTTGTGGGTATTGTGGTACTGCTCATTATCAACTCCACCATTAGTTTCATAGAAGAAAACAATGCTGGGAACGCAGCAGCAGCGCTTATGGCAGGTCTTGCTCCGAAAACAAAGGTTCTAAGGGATGGGAAATGGCAGGAGCAAGATGCTGCAATCCTTGTACCAGGAGATGTTATCAGCATCAAGTTGGGAGATATTGTCCCTGCTGATGCTCGCCTTCTCGATGGAGATCCCCTCAAGATTGATCAATCTGCTCTCACTGGTGAGTCCTTGCCCGTCACAAGGAACCCTGGCGATGAAGTCTTCTCCGGTTCCACCTGCAAGCAAGGTGAGATTGAGGCTGTTGTGATTGCCACTGGTGTCCACACTTTCTTTGGCAAAGCTGCTCATCTTGTTGACAGCACCAATCAAGAAGGCCACTTCCAGAAGGTACAAACTACACACTAGCTAGTTCTTGCCAAGGTACAAAAACATATTTATTTGAACATAGTTTGAATTAGTAATTTGGATTTGTGTGATTGTTTGATCAGGTGCTGACTGCCATTGGGAACTTCTGCATATGCTCCATTATGGTTGGAATTGTAATTGAGTTAGTTGTGATGTACCCTATCCAACGCCGTAGTTACAGGGATGGAATTGATAATCTATTGGTCCTTCTCATTGGAGGGATTCCAATTGCCATGCCTACGGTGTTATCAGTGACAATGGCTATTGGCTCCCACCGGCTGTCACAGCAAGGTGCCATCACCAAGAGGATGACGGCTATTGAAGAAATGGCTGGAATGGATGTCCTTTGCAGTGACAAGACTGGGACTCTAACTCTCAACAAGTTAACAGTAGACAAAAGCCTTGTAGAGGTTAGTGTTCAGTTTTGATGAACTTATGTTTTGGTTTTATGTTAACATCAAATGTAATATCAGATAGTGATTGTTGATGCTGACCATGGAGATTACGTGTTGATCTACAGGTATTTGTGAAGGATATGGACAAGGATCAGGTGCTCCTGATGGCCGCGAGGGCTTCTAGGGTTGAGAATCAGGATGCTATTGATGCTTGTATTGTTGGAATGTTGGCTGACCCCAAGGAGGTATTATACTATTATGTTATGCAAGAGATGTGAGAATGGTTTAAAGGTAATGCAATTATGATTAACCAAATTTATCAATAATTTGTGGTATTTTACTTGTCCTCTGTGCAGGCCAGAGCTGGTGTTAATGAGGTTCATTTCTTACCCTTTAACCCAGTGGAAAAGCGTCCCGCCATGACATACATTGAGCCTGATGGCAGTTGGCACCGAGTTAGCAAGGGTGCACCAGAACAGGTAAACTCACAGACGATCTCTTAGGTTTCTTAACATGGGTAATGTTTTCTTCTTTGCAACTTTTAACTGATTATTGTTCTCGTAACCAGATCATTGAACTATGCAACCTTAGAGAGGATGTGAAAAAGAAGGCTCTCTCAGTCATTGATAAGTTTGCTGATCGTGGCCTTCGCTCTCTTGCTGTTTGCAAACAAGTGAGTCAGTTTCCTTTTTTATCCTGAGGTCACAAGAAATGATGCAGTGATTGGTAAAATGGAGCTTGAAGGTGGTTATTTCATATCTGTTTGTTTCTTGCAGACTGTACCAGAAAAGACTAAGGAGAGTGCTGGAGCACCATGGCAATTTGTTGGTCTCTTGCCACTCTTTGATCCTCCAAGGCATGACAGTGCAGAGACCATCCGACGAGCGCTTAATCTTGGTGTTAATGTTAAGATGATCACTGGTGATCAGCTTGCCATTGGCAAGGAAACTGGGCGCAGGCTGGGTATGGGAACCAACATGTATCCATCTTCTGCTCTCCTTGGAAATTCCAAAGATGAGGTCGTTGGAGCTCTACCGGTTGAAGAGCTTATTGAGAAGGCTGACGGGTTTGCTGGAGTCTTCCCAGAGCACAAATATGAGATTGTGAAGAAGTTGCAGGAGAGGAAGCACATATGTGGAATGACTGGAGATGGTGTGAATGATGCGCCGGCTCTTAAGAGGGCAGATATAGGAATTGCAGTTGCTGATGCAACTGATGCAGCAAGAGGTGCATCTGATATTGTCCTCACTGAGCCTGGATTGAGTGTGATTGTGAGCGCCGTCTTGACAAGCAGAGCTATTTTCCAGAGAATGAAGAACTACACCATTTATGCAGTGTCCATCACCATCCGTATTGTGCTGGGATTTATGCTCCTTGCCCTTATCTGGAAGTTTGATTTCTCGCCTTTCATGGTTCTGATCGTCGCCGTACTCAATGATGGAACCATCATGACCATATCAAAGGACAGGGTCAAGCCCTCTCCCCTCCCTGATTCATGGAAGCTCAAGGAGATCTTTGCCACTGGTGTTGTCCTTGGCACCTACATGGCTTGCATGACTGTGGTCTTCTTCTGGGCTGTTCACTCCTCTACCTTCTTTCAAGTACGGTACTTCCATTAATCATTTGTATTTACTAACTATAAAATGTTGCAAATCCTTATTCTGCTTCATACAAGTATTGGTAGGATAATTTCCACGTGAGGCCAATCAAAGACATTAGGGAAGAGGAAATGTCAGCTGTGTACCTCCAAGTCAGTATCATTAGTCAAGCTCTCATTTTTGTGACCAGGTCCCGGAGCTGGTCCTTCATGGAACGCCCTGGCTTCCTCCTCTTCATTGCTTTTCTTATAGCTCAAATGGTGAGTTTTGTGAATCATGATCGAACTTTCCCTCGAAATAGCACCTAATGAGTAATGACCAATTGTTGGTGTTTCTGTTTGTTAAGATTGCTACGCTTATTGCTGTATACGCGCACTGGGAATTCGCGAGGATCAAAGGCATTGGGTGGGGCTGGGCCGGGTGTATTTGGCTCTACAGCATTGTCACTTACTTCCCTCTAGACATTTTGAAGTTCATCATCAGATTTGCTCTAAGTGGAAAGGCCTGGGACAACATGTTAAACAACAAGGTACAATGATCATGTTCATAATGTCATAGGATAAGCCAACATCAGTACTGAATGTTCTTATTCTTTCATTGTAGACCGCTTTCACATCAAAGAAGGATTATGGAAAAGGTGAGAGGGAGGCACAATGGGCAGCTGCACAACGCACCCTACACGGACTCCAGCCTCCCGAGATGCAAGAGATCCTCAACGAGAAGAACAACTACAGGGAGTTATCTGAAATAGCCGAACAGGCCAAGAGGCGCGCTGAGGTTGCAAGGTACAAAACTAGTGATCACAAGAAGCTAATTATAGAATGTTTTGTACCGGTCACTCCAAATTAGTCCTTAAACTTGTTACATTTTTGTGCAGGCTGAGGGAGCTCCACACGCTGAAGGGGCACGTGGAATCGGTGGTGAAGCTGAAGGGACTGGACATAGAGACAATCCAACAGCACTACACCGTCTGAGCAAAGGGCCCGGATAAGAGAGAAGTGGACATAGAACTATGTTTTTTTAAGTTATGCATTTAAATTGTGTGGATAAAGAAGAAATGGGAGAGAAGAGAGCCAACTGGAATGAGAAGGTGTTAGTGAAGTTGGTGTGGAGTCTTCTAATTGTTCTTCACCTTATTAGCTACTTAGGATTTGATGCAGAATAAACCAGCAGTTGAGATTGGGTTCGATAGGACAATCCACAGTTGGGAGAGGGGAGAGAGGTCATGAAAATTCATTCATTTCATGTTATGTAATGTTGCTGCTGCTACTACTACCATTGTCAGTATGTATGTATGTAATAATGTAATGACACTCTCCTATTTTTTGGTACTCATATTATCTTTGCCTTCTCTTTTCACTACAAAACATATGTTGCTTCCTATTTGCTTGGCCGAGTGGTCTAAGGCCTGAGTTACAATCAAGTTCCAGTCTTCGAATCCCACTTCTGACAAAAATTATTTTTTTCCCAGAAATTGCGAAAAATTATAAAATAAAATAAAAACAATATTTTCCACAAAAATGCAAAAATTTCCGTTGCCGGGACTTGAACCCGGGTCTCTCGGGTGAGAGCCGAGTATCCTAACCAACTAGACTACAACGGATCGATGATTGGTGACGATATTGTATATTAAAGACTTATGCTAAAGGAGTGTGAGCATTCGATAAGAGGCCAATAATGCATATGTATACATTATTTGCTATGTAAAAACTCATCTCACTTTTGATCAAGGTAGCCAACGTGGGTTATATTAAATTGCGCATGTTTTGGAGAACCTCTCTAGGGTTTGAGGTGGCGGCGGAGCAAGCTTGACGACGACGGAGATTCACCAATGGGCACTCCCCCGTAGAGGC
>JAYMTA010006585.1:0-10271 GCA_036897625.1 Pelargonium cotyledonis
TCGTCGTCGGGTTGGGTCGAGTGAAGCGTGAACAATCGAGGAGAGCCGTGCTCGCCATGCTCCATGCTTTGCCGGCGTTGAGCTCCGTCGTCCTCTGCTCCATGCTCGCCGACATCGAGCTCCGTCTTCCTCCGCTCCATGCTCGCTGGAGTTGAGCTATGTCGTCCTCCGCTCCATGCTCGCCGGCGTCGAGCTCCGTCAGTGGCAATGAACCAGATTTGGAATCAAATCTTGTTTTTTTTTGGGGGAGGGGGTTAATTTATCTTTGTATGTTGTTAATTTGTTCAAATTACAGGTATGTGCTAATTTGTTCATAAACTTCATGAATCAAAACAAATAAAACATGACAAAATAATTAATTTTCCGATGAGAGTTTGAATTATCCGGCGAGAGTTTGAAGTTTCCGGCGGTATAATGAGCTATACATAATGGTACAAGTGATACTCTACCATGTTGACCTTTTAGTATTGGAAACACAAGTCTTTATGTGTAACATATTATTGAAATTTACCATGATATCAGAGTCTGCTTCTTTTAGGGTGTAGTAACTCATCTTTGTTGCCTCTCTTTTTGGTCTACGTGCATGCAAAGTCCTTTGTATTATTTGGTCGTGTTAATGTATCCCACATTGAAAGAATGCGAAGTCTGTCGCCACTTGATATAGACGTTGGATCATCCACCTATCAGCTTAAACTTTTGGGTTGCATAAAGCTTTATTTGTGTGTTCGAGAGGTCTCAAGTTCTGAATATGCCAACTTTTCTCCATCAAATTGAACATAATCTCCTCCTAAGCACCCCAATTTCTCCTCAAGAAAGGAATCATTTGTTTACCAAACAATGAAAATGAAAAACAAACCCTTTAGGCGACTAGCCACTATATCGCCCCAAGGCCAAACATATATCTGTGTTCAACACATATTTTTCAAAAACCGACCAGACAAACTAGTCCCGACCAATGATTTATCTCTTATAGACACACATGCTTAAATATAGAGTGTGCAAGATTAAATAATGGCCTATCATTTCCTCTCGATACCAAAAGTCATGGTAACATCACCATGCGGGGAGAAGAACAACAAAAAAAGCGGAGATGACTTAGAAAATCACTCTTCTAAGAAATCTTGAGGAACCTTTGCGGTAGAAACTAACAGCGTACTCAAATTTGCATCCCCAAACAACCTGATCATTGAGTCATTCATCTTCCTCTTCCAAACTTATTAACAAAGAGGAGAATACAACATTAAAATGGAAGCTGAAGCACCACCCGAGAACCAAGAACTTAAATCACCCTCACCAATGTCGACCACATCTAAGTACGTATCACCATATACATGATAGTTCAACTGTCCTCTTCAGACAACATCTTTACTCAACAACACCTTCATACCAAGAAAAACGATATTCACACATCGCATAAAAGGAACAAATCTATAAAACAAGAATTTATCATAAGTTAGCACATCAACATACTTATAAGTCGTAACTCGGGGAAGATGAAACATCTCGTCTAAGCTACATGCCAAAATTTGTCCGACCCGACACACACATGCGCTCATACCATAATTAATGTCCCCATTGGCCACATGCTGAAAAGAGCAATGATGACCAATAAGGTCAAGGGCAAGTGTTTGGGGAGAGACTCCCCTTCATCCATAATGGGCCGGGCATTACACCATTTCGTCAAACTAAGCCCATCATAAAGTACCACAAGAGTGAACTTGAGGCATAAGTCAAAGAGATGACTTAAATAAAGAATCAGGAAATAGTCAGGCATGTTCGATTAAACAAAAAAGGGAGACAAACAGGGAAGAGGTAAACACAAATTTTTTGAAATACTAAAATCATTCCAAGAAATGTTTAGCTTAGGCATTAGAGGAATTTAGTGAAATTTTATCTTATGATCGAATAAGAGGAGAGAAAGAGTAAAAAAATTCTTAAACCGCTAGTTGTAACACATACTTAAAATCCGTTCATTGTAGATGTTGCTACCCAAGAGTTTGTACCTTTTAGTTTTGGGATTTGTACTAAAATTTTGAGATAGGTAGTTGGCAATAGTAACACTCATGTAGACCAATTGAGAGTGTCATAAATAGTATTTTGACTAAATGAGATTACATATCACAAAGAGTACAAGACTTATCTCCAATGTCTTTTTTCTCATTAAGAAAAATTAATTGCTTTGGCTTGGCACATTGAATGATTGTTGTGCTTAATCCACAAGAAAAAGAAAGGCTTGTTTGAGTTTCAGGCATTTCTCGTCCAACTTTGCTCAAAAGCGAAAAGGACATAAAGGACAGGATTGGTTTGGGCGCACAAGGAAAGTCTCTGCGAGTGAGTGACCGTTATGCTTTACTAAACAATCGCACACGCCTCCTTCCTCCGAGCGTTTTCTTTTCACAACTTCAAATCTTCCATTTATCGTCTTTCTGTTTCCATTTCTCAATTTTGGGATTTGGGTTCTCTTATAAACTCTTCTTCTCTCAAAATCAATTACTTCATTCTTGTGTTTTCTCTGTAAAGTTGCTGCCTTTTTCTCAATTTGAGGGTTTGTTTGAAGATTTCGAGCTCGTGTTTTGTGTGTCACTGGCCTTGTTCTCTACTGGGTCTTGCTCTGAAGATCCAATTTGATCTCTGGTATGTGGCATGTGCCCTATTGCTCCAGCTTTTCTCCATGTTTCTGGGGGTGTCTTTTTGTTTTCTTTTAGGCCCTGCTTTTTCATGATCTTTGTCTGTTTTGATTGGATTCTCAGAGAAAGTAATTTTGTAGAGGGTTTATGTAAGTTTAACCATGGATTTGCTGGATAGAATGTTACTTGTAACTTGGCTGTGATGTTTTTGAGATCAATTTCCTGGATCTATTACTGTAAACCAACGCAATGATTTTTCTTTTAGTTACATTTGAAATTGATGTTGTGGATTTTTGGTAGGTGAATTCATGTCATAGAATGATTTGAGGTAAATTATTTGATGGGTTCTTTTCATGCTCCAGTCAGTATTAATGCTGGGTCCAAAATTTTCTGTTTCGGGTGGGAGATTTGTTTAGAAGAGGATTTGTTGGGGAGATTTTAGATGAATTGATGGTTTAATTTTTCATATTGAATCGGGAAGCGAAACCTGATGTAGTTTTGTTGTTCTTTTGTTTTGTGCATAGAAACTTAGTGCGGTTGCTTAAGAGTCTCTTACATTACATGTGTGCCATGGCGGAAGGTAGCTTTCCCTCGGAGGAACCAGATAGCGATATGGAAACTCTAAAAGAAGCACTCCATGCTCAACAGCAACTTTTGCAGAAGCTTTACTTTGAGTTGGACGAGGAGAGAGAAGCATCCTCTAGTGCAACTAGTGAGGCTATGTCCATGATACTGCGCCTTCAGGGAGAAAAGGCTCAAATGAAGATGGAAGCAAGTCAATATAAGAGAGAGGCGGAGGAAAAGCTGTGTCTTGCAGAGGAGTCTCTTGCGATTTATGAAGATCTAATGTACCAAAAAGAAATGGAAATTGCATGTCTTGAGTTCCAAGTTCAGGCCTATAGGTATAAGCTCTTAGCCATGGGCTGTACTGACTTAAGTATCCCTGAATCCCGATTTCCAGAGTGTCTGCAGCAGCAGAGAACTGAACCAGTTATTACTGAAATAAGTGTTCATCGTAATTTCAAAAGACATGACTCAATGCCTTCAATTTCCTTAAAAGATGGCTTCCCCAGGAAGAATGGTATCGAAAGAGAAAGATCTGCTATCCCTGGATCAGATTTGATTCCGACGATAGAGGAGGTGACAAATGAAGACCAAGTTAATTTTCTAAGCTTAGATTTGGGGAAGAAAAATGGAAATGTGTACTGGGAACAGATCAGAAAATTAGATGAACAGGTGAAGGAGATATCGGATGGTAAAATTCTTCGTAGAGCTAACTCCACAAGCTATAGGAACAGGCCATTGAGGTCATGTTCGTTACCTCCATCAGCACTAGATCAAGAAGAATCCAGACTGTCCACTAGCCCACCAGTAGATGGCATATCCACAAGTTTTGATCAAGATAAATATCCTAAAAACTTTGTGGAAAAGAATGAAGCTTCAAATGCTGTTTCTTCCTCAAGCATCCAAGATAAATTCGAAGTCCCTCAAAATAACGAAAACTGGAAAGCTCATGGAATCAAGGAGATAGATCAGAACAACTTGATTATGATAGGTGAGAAGAGGTACAGGAAGCCAGTCTCAGAAGAAAATTTTGAGTTTCATGTTAAGGATAAAACTGAATTTGTGAGGAAAGTGCCCCTTTGTCCAAAACATAAGGAAAAATCATCCAAACAAAAGCAAAAAGAGAGGACAAGCATTGCACCTCAATTTTCCCTTCCTTCCACATCAAATACTGCTTCTGAATGTGAAGTCGACATTCAACAGCTGAGGCAGAGAATTGAGCACCTTGAGAGCAAGGAAAGTAGTGCGAGGCAAGAAATTAGTTTAGAAGGGGAACCAGGTCTGATGATGCTGAAAAAGATACTCGATCAACTTAATACATTACAGTCGGAGTTGAGAACCCATACAACAAAAAAGTCCTCCCAACTGGATGATCCAAGAATACGTTCTGTTAGTGAGGTATACTCCCCCTCCCTCTTTTTTTTTCGTACTTTTTCTTGCTTTCTTGTTTTTTTTTTATTCTTATTATAAGCTCCCGCTTCATGATTGGACGCCAACAATTGTCAAGTGTTTACTGGAATCTAGGCTTCTTCATGCTTACATCTTTTTTGTGGTATGACTGATTTGACAGGCAATGCTACACTTTTGGCTTTAATCGAGCTAATCAAATTGGTACTGGCTAAATGATTTGTCTTGCATTTCCATGCATCTCAAATACAGTCCATTTTGAGGTGTCCCTGAGTTGCTTTGGTTCCCCCTCGGAAGAGGTAGAGATAAATAGATTGGATGATTGGATGGTGCGTATGTTTTGAAACTATATTGTCTAAAATGTAAATTTACAGAAATAGCGAGGTGAATATGTTTGCAGATTGTAGAAAGCATGCTTCGCGTGTGCCCTATTTTGCTCTACAGGTTTGGTTTTGATTTGTTTTTGTTAGCTAAAGTTTCTTTCTTCGACAGTTGAGGTGTTAACATCTCTTTTTGAATTCAAGAGTGCTCTGTTTCTGGATACAAGCTACTGTATATTTCATTCCATTAATATGTGGAGTCAAGAAATGCTATGATGTAGTGACAATTTTTTGTGTATGTGAAAGAAATTCTTGCTGAAGTTGTTGTATCTTATACTATTAGCTATAATATTAACAATTGCAAAAATAATCTTAATTTTTCATTTATTGCTGTTTTATTTACTATATTTTGAATAAGTCACCTTGATCCCTAAACTTTAGGCTTTTAGGGTCAAGTTAGTCCCTCTTGTTAGTTGAGGTCAACAAACCGTTAACTTTGATGACGTGGAGCTTTAAAATAATTTCATTAATAGATTTTTTTTTACCGGAAATAAAATATTATTATTCCATGAGAGATAGGTACAATAAGGTGATGAGGATACAAAACTGAAAAACTATAACAGAAACAACTAAAAATAAAGCCAACCTAATCAACAAATTAAAACCTAAAACCAAAGGAAAGTCAAAACAAAGCTCTTCAGATTGTCCTACCAACTTGATATTCTCAAGAAAATCTCTGCGATTGAGATGGGGCCTCGACATAAGCCTATCCCCAACCGGACCTCAGAGTCAGAAATTCGGACTTGCGAAATCCACCGGCGACGTGCGATGATTCGAACCCCACGCCGTCGACACAATTGAAACAGACCACCTGCTACACACACATCTTGATACCTGATTCTATCTCGAGATTAATGAATCTTTTCGAATCCACCACACACCAAACACGAACGAAATCCACAACCTCCTACTAAGAGAAAGTCCACAAAAGGAGGCAACCCACATGTATATTGAATGCTAGTTGAGCCATCGCCGATCAACAAATAAATCGACGGTGGCTCAAAGGAGCAATAGAGAAGGAGATCTAGAAGTGATGGCGGCTAGGGTTTCCAGAGCTAGAGAGAAGAGAGGGATTCTAATTCAATTTATTATCAATACTAAATTAATGAGAAGTAACAAATAATTTCAATAATAGATAATTACACATGGATGTTTAAAATGGATAATTTTTAGAGTAAAATTGAAATACAATGAAACAGTGTCATGGATTTTTTTTTTTTATCAGAAAACTACATTTCAGCGACCAAAAAATTCATATATCTGGAGAATTCATTTGACGGAATCTGGTATTTCCATAAATTATAAAAATCAGATCTCAGATAGATAAAAATTAAAATCTGTCCATTTGAGTTTTAAAATTAGTTTTTTTTTGGTACCCAGATGGCGACTGTGTTCCTTCACAAGATTTTCACAATCCATGAATTTATGAGTAACAAATCATAAGCAACCACCACTTTCTACAAAATCATAAACAATACATAAATCCTTTTAGCTAGTTAAATAATAATCCAATAAATCTCAAGGCATAATCTCATAATTGTCAAGCCATTGAACAACCAAACTCTCAACAAGTGCAGAATACTCATACCCATTTGTGAATTGAAGTATCCAAAAAAGTGGGTTTTGAATTTGATTTATCGGATTTGATGGGCTCTAATTTGTTAATAACCCACTTTTTTTTTTTTTTGAGGAACAATAACCCAAATTTTAAACTATATATTCATTTGATTTGATCATACATGGACTTGATGTTGATGATTAATGAATATACATCATTGGAAAATGATGATTGCAGTGACATGGTGGGTCAATGAGGATGGAAGTAAAGATTGGAGAAGAAGATGAATAGTATACCTTTAAGGTTAAAATTATCATTTTAACAGTTAATAAAGTTAAATGATTTGCCTCCTCCGTACTCGACAGATTTAATTCTAGTTTTAACCTACGCACTCAAATTTTACATATTCTGACTCTTAAGCTACTATTTTTAGTTATTCACACCTTTGTTATGCAGTATAACAAATAATCAACTGCCACATCAGCAAATTAAACACGTACAATTATATAACTATTTATAAATTTGTGAATGCTACGTGTGACTACCCGTATATACCTTCTTTTCCTTAAGTTTCATAGTTAAGGATTCTCCTTTGCTTGAGATCACTTTTTTTTTATACTAATAGATGCCGAAATTCTATCTTGCGACGGGATAAGAAACCTTTTCAAGACATATATATACAAGCTTGAAGAAGAAAATAGTGTTCAGAAAAGAGACTTTGTCTCTGCTGATGATTCTCCTTTCTCCTCTTTTGTTATCTCAAGATGCATTTTCATGATAATTAAGAAAGAATATTGCTGTTTTATCTGAAGGGATAGATATCTAAACCCTCCATTTGAGTTCAATACCAAAACACAAATTTCGTTCAAATTGTTATTTCTTTGAGTTCATTGAGTTGAGAATACGATTTTGTTTGTGTGCAAGTAATTAGTTAAATTTAGTTTAGAAAAAGGTCCTCGTAGGTCCCTGTACTATCCAATTTGTTTCACGGAGGTCCCTCTACTTTGTTTTGTTCACACTGAGTCATAGTTAGGCAATTTTCATTCCTGCGAGATACTTTCTGTCAAATTCTCTAACAGTGCCGTCAAGTCTGGCTGACGTGGATTAAATTTGAAATTCACCTAGCCCACGTCATCAGACCAACTCCAGCTCATATGGTGATGTGTATTAGTTACCCCCCGTACTTTCCTTTGTTTCTGCAAGGTCATAGTATTGCAAATCTCGTTCCCGCGAGATCCATTCCGTTAAATTACTGACGGATTCCGTCAAAACTTACTGACAGAGCTAGTTTTATATACAAAAAATAATTATAAATTGGGTTTTTACCATTTTTCCTTTTAAACTTTTCATTTTTTTTGTTTTTACCATCTCTCCTCTTTCTCTCCTCTCTCTATTGATCTGAAGCTATGAATTTTCGAGTGTAGAAACTCAAGCTTTCAAGCTTTCCACAACAACCACAATCAAACAAAAAAAGAATAATAGCCATGGAGCTCTGCATAAACTAACACTTTATTTTCAAGTTTTGATATAATTTACAATTTGCTAGCTTTAAACTAAAATTTCTTATATGCTCAGTCCAATAGATTCTTCAAACAATGCTACAAATTAATTATCAAATGACAAGAACAACCTCAATTCTACCATTCAGTTCCTTCGCACCCCCACCTTCCAAAACCCTAAACCAGAGATTTCAATTTTCGGCATCCCCGACGCGATTCGGCGGTGCTGGAAGCTCTATGGGGAATATTGTCGTTACTCTTGAGGTTGAGATCGACTGGGCGGTGCAGAGCGGGTGGCTGTGGAGGAGGAGCGGCGGAGGCGGGTCCGTGTAAAGATCTTTTGGTTGGATTTCTTTGGTGGGCTTCTTAAGAAATCAATTTGGTTTATGTTAATTTTGCTTTTTTGAAGCAACAATGGCTGGGATTGAAGTTTTGACAAAGATATTTGATGGATGAGATAATGTGTACAAGTATTATAATAGTGATGGAGAGTGGAAAAAATATAGTAAAATAGCATGATTGTGGCAGATGGTGATGTTTGAGTGGCAGTTTGTAGGAAGCAAGTCACCACCATAGGAGAGGAGAGTGGAGAGTGAGGTTAAAACATTAAAAAAAGAAAAGTTTAAAGGGTTAATTATTTTTAGTATATGAAACAAATCCCATCAGTTAGTTTTGACGAATTTCGTTAGTGATTTAACGGAATGAACCTCTCGGGAACGAGATGTGCGATACTATGATCTCGCAAGAACAAAGTAAAGTACAGGGACCCCAATGGAACAAACGGGATAGTACGGGAACCTCTGGGAACCTTTTTCCTTGGAGTTGGTATGATGACGGAACCTAGTTGAATTTCAAATCTCATTCATGTCAACCAGATTTTACGGCACCGTTAAAGAATTTGACGGAAAGTATTTCGCGAGAATGAAAATTGTCCAACTATAATCCAGTGGGAACAAAACAAAGTAAAGAGACCCCCGTGAAACAAATTAGATAGTATAAGGACATACGAGTACGTTTTTCCAATTAGTTTAGAAAACTGTGAAATTAATTCAAGAAAGAGAACCACGTAATAGATTAGAAAGTCTTGCTACCTAGGTTGATGCTTAGTTTGTACAATATCTAATTGCAAGATTTCTCTTCTTTCTTTCTTTTAGGTGTTCAGTTTGTAGTAGATTTAAGATGGATATGTTCTTAAAACTTATGCCATGTTAAAGAATATTATTTGACATCAATTACTTAGTTAAAATAAAACTTAATTGTTCCATTTCTTATCTATTCATTACTATAATCGTTCAAATTATTATGTTTCTTCGTTATTAATCGAATTCAATTGTCACAAGCACATATATATAATATTAATTATGGTGAATCAATTTGTCGTAGTTATAGGTTCTAGGGACATTTATGTTTGCCATCACAGGTGGTCGTGTTGCCATAGCATGGACACTCTTCGTAGTGATCATAAGTGTCTGAAGGAACACAATGACAACGAGCGCAACAAGTACCGCATGCTCTTTTACACAGGTTTGGCCTTGACGATAAATGACATCTAAAGCTACATGTTGCATCACAATCTGAAGAAAAAAATATTGAAAAAAACTTACATTAGTTGATTAATTAATATTGTTATTAGATTTCAGTTCACTAGAAAACGCATATATAGACATACCTATGGCGACCGCTTGATCGTTGTTAATTTGAGAATGAAGAATATTTTTGAAATTAGTGGGTTTAGTAATTAAAAAATTAATAAAAAGAAGTAAGCATAAAAGAGTGAATAAGCTATTACCAATAGTTCACCAGATTGGACAAGTTGGAGAAGAAAAAGAGAAACCAAGAATGAAACTATTAGATTCTTGCAAATAGTGGCCATGGTTAAAGAAGGTTGTTGTTACTTGTTGTCTACTAGATAATAGAATTGAGGTCTTATATATAGATAGAGAGTAACATTGAACGTTACCATATGAGAACATTTAATTTTAATTAATTAAATCGACGACTATTTAATTGATGGAGATGTATTCTTCAGTATTTTATTTGAATATATTTTTAAAGTATTTAACTATGGATATCTTGAGAGGATCCGCATTATTGTCGGTTGACACTTTTAAGTTGTTTTATCACATTTGAATATATTTTTCTTTGTAATAAATGTTTTTGTCTAGTTAATGAACATTAGTTAACATAATGTATTTTTATGAATACTTGTTTATATATATTTACAATATCTTAATTA
>JAYMTA010006586.1:0-10269 GCA_036897625.1 Pelargonium cotyledonis
TCGATGTGGCTGTACTGTCAATGCTACTATTCGTGACCCTAGTCAGTACTTCACTTCTTCTTTTGTTAATCTTTCTTCAATTTACTGATATGGGTAAGGTGGATTTTGATTTACCTAATTGATATATATTTTTAACAAATTTGTTGTGATTTGAAATTGGTGACGGTGTTTATGTAAAGAAGAACCAAAAAAGATGGAACATTTAAGAAAAAGTTTCAACCGTTGAAAGTAGATTTACTGGAAGATGGGTCTTTTGGTCCTGATGTTGATGGTTGTGTTGGTGTTTTCCATTCAACTTCCCCGAAAACACTCTCCTCCACTATCCACATGTTTTTAATTTTGTGTGTGTTGTTTTCATGTTGCTTGCTACATGACAGATTTTGTTGTTAATTAATTTTGATTGTTGCATACTTGTTTGAAGATGAGTATCTGTATGTGTTGATTTTAACAATTAACTGTATCACAAGTGAACTCATGTATGATTTGATGAGGATGTAAATATAGAAGGTATCATTTCATTTGTGATGATGGAAAGTGCGTCCGACCCCATCAATAGAGGAAGAGTAAGTGAAAAAGAAAAGAAAAAAAATGCCAAAGATGACGTGGACTTCAATCCGGCAAGTAACCTGCTGTAGCAGGTCAGTTGGACCAATTTCAAAAAATTGGAAAATCTAGGGTGTAAAACTAATGAAAACTCTAATTTTAAAATTGGTTCAAGTGCAGGGGGTCTGGAGACATTTAACCCCTATCCAAAATAATCGCCAAATTTTTGTGTTTAAGCCTATTTTGGTGTTTGAATTTTCAAATATTGACTCAAAATGACCATTTTCCGGTTTCCCCTGGTGCTTCTGTAATAAAAACGTATGGACCAAATTGGATTAATATTTGAAAGTTCATGAACTATTTTGTGTAAGTTCAAAGACTATTTTAAGTTTAAAAAAATTCAAGGACCAAATCAAATCGAAACGTGAAAATTCAAGAACCAAATTAAAAGTTTTTCCTTAAAAAAGGGTTCGAATGTTGCCGAACTTGAATCAAGTTATAGATGTTTAGAGCAAGAGTCTTGGTTAATATCTGAAACTCAACTGAATCAAATTTGACAGGTGCACAGCGTTTGTTTGACTGAGTCTCAACTATTAACTACATGATTGCAATTTTTTTTTCTCCTACATTTTGAGAGTAAGAAATATCAACTATAGAGTTAATGCATGGAACTCGACCAAGGCACATTCAAATTCGATCTAGACGCATATGATTCAAGAATCCCAAACCTTATTCAGAAACTAATATATTAGTGAAACTGCTTTGTACAAGTTTAATCTGGTCATAAAACAAGTTCTTATAAACTTTATCACATCTTCAACAAAAAAAAAAAAAAAAAAAAACTTTATCACATCGGAGGAAAACAAAAAGAAAGAGAAACTGAGGATGCACAATACACTAATGAACTTTTAGCCACATACACCTAGGAACTTGGAGGCAATGAGATTATAAATTAAAATGGGTTATTGCTATCTACAAGATGAAGCTTGTTCAACATATCATCCAAAGCTTGCAATGCAACCTTGTACCGATCTTGCGATTTCTTCCCTTCCTCCACAACCTGCACGACGCATTTGTACAAATGATCATACCTGTGTATTGGGTTGTTTATATCAATGCCAATGCAGCTGTGATCAAGCACATATGCGCGCTTAATATCCTTTCTCCACCGCGAAAGAATGTACTGAGGTGGAATCTCCTCCACCCCATTCTGGCTCAGGACATTCAGTACATGCCGGCATAGATATCCCATGAAGTTGAATAACCCACATTCGCAAAAAACCTCCATTTCAGACGCGTTGTATGAAACCTCGTAATCTCTTGCCTCCCTCCTATTTCCCTCAAATTCAACATTTTCCTTAACTATATACGTTATGATTGGACCATCGACATTTATTTGTCTTGTGCTAAAACAGTTGTACATTCCTTCCACTTCCTTTCCAAACTTCCTTACTATTTCGTTTGTGTACAGCTTCGAGATCTGCAACTCGAAATAACATCTTGATTTAAGCATATAACTGGAATTTCTTGAATCCAAATCCGCTAAGGTCTCAAGCTGATAATTTGTCTGCAGTGCATGATCATACTTCTCTAAGAAATCTTTCAGAGGAGTATGTTTGCCCAGATATCCATCAAAAAATGAAGATACAGCATCACATGGTTGGATAGGAAACATTCCTGCCAAAAATGTCTCCTTCAAATAAGCTGGAACCCACCGCTTCCGGTCTTCATAAAGCATTTGAAGCCATTTATGATCCCTAAGTCCATGACGTTGGAGCGTATCCTCCCAAACTGTTTCAAAATCCGCAGCCCTTGGAGAGTAGTAAGCTGCTCTGGTTATTGCTGCTTTAATTGTTTCGTACTCAAATAACCCTCCCAGTTTCTCCTGTACTTTCTCCATGACCTGTGATGAACAAAGACAATAGGAGGCTCTGGGGAAAACATCAGCAACAGCCATTTGCAAGGTTTTACAGTGGCCGGTAATGATAGCTTGTGGAGGGCGTCCTAGCATACATGTAAGCCATGCCCTAAACAACCACGTATATGATTCAATAGTTTCACCTGCAAGCAAACCACATCCCAACAGCACAGATTGTCCGTGGTGATTTGCTCCGATAAATGAAACAAGTGGTACGTCATATCTGTTTGTCAAACAAGTAGTGTCAATATGAACTACATCGCCAAAGTAACCATACACGACTCTAGTCCTTGCATGAGCCCAGAACACATTCCTTAAACATCCTTTTTCATTGATATCCACCACGTAGAAGAAGTTTGGATCCATCAACTGCATGTGACTGAAGAAATTGTGTACAGCTTGCGCATCTCCTTCTCTAAGCTTCAATTGTTTGGAGTAATCTACCTGGCTTCCATTTTCTCTTTCATCAACATCTAAGCTCCCATTGCACTCATCATCAATGATCACTGTTCTGAACAACCTAATTTTTTGTGCTTCCTCAGCAACGTCTAATTGAAATGGCCTTTTGGTTCCACCACCCAAGATTTTATGGGATTTATAGAATTTTCCACTTGCTGTACTAATCAAGTGGTTGTGCTCAAGCTCAACTTCAATAATTCTCCATCTTCTGGAGTCCATTAACCGGAACTTTATCATTGCTGGACAACCAGTTCTTGTTTCTGGTCTTGGGCGATTGGCTTCACTTTTCTTTTTGAAACCTGCACTACTGCAGCTAAGTTTTCCTCTGTACCTTTCTTTGCTCTTTCTATACCATGTATTGCTTACTCTAACTCCAAATCCCTGTTCTTTAGCGTAACAATTGTAGAAGTAATACACATCCTCATAGGTCTCAAATTCCATACCAACCGCAGGAGGCAGAGGATTTTCTCCTTGAATTATGCCAGATTGACCAGCACACTCTGTCAATGCACAATCTCCTTCGATCTCATATCCATCGGCATCATCATCACCTACTGGATCAGTATTGAGAGACCCTTCATCCATCTACACCATGAATGGTATCAAGTGAGTAAAATTGCTCAGTTTTTTATTTTTTTTTATTTTTATCAGCCGTAAAATTGCTCAGTTATAGCATATGAGAATCAATAGACACACTCATAATAAAACAATTAAATACATCTTACATTGCTCCATCTTATTTATCTTATGATCTCCCAAATATTAAGACCCGTCAGAGTAAAATAATTTGTCCAACTTGAGAAGGTAAATGAGGTTTGGTAAATGTGACATATATACATCTAGTATCAGGAATGTCTCCTACCATGTGAGACATGTGAATATACTGGATTAAGCACTGCCAAATCTACAATAATAGTAGTACAAATCTCAGTCACACTTTCACCAAGGGTTAGCTAGAATCACCGTATTTTGTTTTTAAAATATTACCAAAACCTAGATTACCGGTGCATGTATAGAATGGAACTCGAATACTATAATCAAGACAGCCCTTTTTTATTTGACATGGAAACAAAATAGAAATAAACAACACACAGATCCTGGACCTTAAATATAAGAATCACATGATGCTTTTACATCATCTCATTTGCACAAAAGGTTAGGTTGCTAAGTTGAAGCGCCCAAAAAAGGTAAGTGAGAATACAAAGGCAAAAAGGGAAAAAGGAACAAATGCAAAACTAAAAAAAATAACAAATGCTCAATAACTTAATTTTGCCATGGAAATTAATCGAGGATAGAGGGACACAAGAATTTTTGTAACTGTATATTAGCGGTTCTCTCAAGGTAACACACTCCAGTACAAGGTTCAAGTCAAAAACTAATTTTGCAATCCACAGTCTAACATGGTCATTTTCTCCTCACTGGCTAAAAATCTCAAATCAAAGTTATTCGTTTTTAGTCATGTTAGATTTTTTAATGCAAAGTTCACAAGTTTTGAACTTTCTTTTTCCTTAAATTTCCTATTAAGCAACTCATTGCTCTTGTTCAAGAATTCATTCGCATATTCAGGCAACTATCCATTAGGGGTATCTTTTCTCGTCAGTATTTAACATGTTCCATTATAACAGAGATGAAAGATCCATGGATTCCTAAAATAACTCAAGAAAATTATGACGCAATGAGACAAGATTTTCTAGATTGTACATAAAATAATTATTTTGAAGGGACATTAAATTAGATAGTAAAATCAGAACTCTTCCTTAAATGTGTGTGGTAAGCAATGAAGTAGAAAGGAATTGACAACTTGAGCACATTTAGCTTTCACTTCAATATTCTCCAGAAACTATCTTCAGCCATTATGCTAAAAAAAAGTTTTTCCAAACATACATCTCTAGCTACGACTCTAAAATATACTTCATGAAGTCCTATTATAGAAACAACAAAACTAACTTGGAAACCTAAACAAATACTTCTTCCATCCTAAAATGAGTGTCTTGTTTCTCTAGCATTTTTGTCCCAAAATGGTGTCTTCTTTCCTTCTTAGGAAGTTTGTTATGTATAAATTACCAATAACATCCCTCTAATATGTCAGTTAATATCCATGAGTTTGTTACAACACATGATTACGGGTTTACAAGAGGAAATGTACAACACCAAGGAACTTCTCCTTGATTGTTCTCTAAATGAAAACCAAGATACTCATTTCGAGACGGAGTGAGTAATACTCTAGAATCTAGAATTCATTCATTAGCACCTCCAGGCTACTACAACTTAATCAATCGTTTATACCAGAAAGTTGTAAAACCTTAAGGTTCTCTCATTATGCCCCGAGATAGAGAAGCCATGCGGAAACTAAACATTTGCATATTCCACAAAATAAGAGTAATATATTAAAGATTAGTCCTTTAGAAGGAACTCATATCAGGGGTAATTCCGAACCTTGTTCACCAGTTCTCAACTTGACAAATACTTAGTTCTGCATTATATGCCACATTAGGAAAGAGAATCTTTTCATGCAAATTGGAAGCCGTTCTCACGCAAACAATGTATTTATAAAGAAGGCTTTACTACCCAGTTCATAAAAGCACGAATAGGTCATCTACATAGGAAGTTTGCTATGGAGTGGATAAAATGTGAGACAGGCACTCGGCAACTTCCTCCAAATCCGAAACTTACACCTATCACCGCCACTGAAGTGTAATTAACTGATGCATTGTAGCTCCCAACCTATCATCTCCATCCAAAACAATTCCCTTTCATCTTCACCCATTTCAATAATTTCCCAACACTAAAAGTCCTTTTTGAGAGATTACTGATGGGTCTTCTACAGTTTCTTCATGCTCAATTTACTCTCTAAAACAACCCTAAACCTTGTTGAAACACAAAACTCTCCTAGGTTAACAAAATTCCTCAAAACATATAAAGCCTTTTCCTCTGACCATCCCTGGTGTTGCCAACAACAATTGTTCCCAATTTACACATTACAAATGTTCAAAAACGCATATATATTGGCAGAATTTAGTGAGAAGCAATCATAGATACAGAATTTACTGACTCAATTCTAAAGAATCTATGTGGTATAGTTGAGCTGGTCTTCTCACTGATCATACAGCTGAAAGTTTTCGTTCCATTTTATGCGATTATCTCCAGAAAGAAACAAACAGAAGCAGAGAGAGAATTTAATCAATGTTTAGAGTTACCAGGTCGGAAATCTCGCCGGAAAGTTGCTGGAGAGTGAGGTTGGGCTCGGAGTGGCACGTGTGCTCAGAGCTGACTCCTTCGAGTTGAAAACTGAGTGCCGGAAATATCGGACATCTCACCCAAGTAAATGACTTGTTGAGTTGTTGTCACACAAGCACTATCACTTGTCTTTTGTCTCTCTCCAGTGTGGTTTGGTTTTAGAAAAGAAAAATGTTACCATTTAACTAAAGTTTTGTACAAAACTTTTTTTTTTTTTCACAAAATGATTATTAGGGGTATTGATTTGATTTAAACTCAATCAGTAGATTAAAATGTTGTCATATGTTTGTAAATTCAAGGGAATAAAACTTTGGGCTGAGGGAAGGTTTGGGTTTGAGTGGGTGGATGTGGATCGGGATTGGTAGTCAATTTTACAGGTACGGGTAATCATGTCTGAGACCGAAGCATGGACGTTTAGGGAGATTTTAGTTTGAGCCAAGGACCGAGGATGAGATATTATCTAGAAATCATATGCACAATATGTTATCAATGTCATAAAAAAAAATAACGGGTCGGATTTGAGTAAGGTGAGTTTGTTGATGGAAGATTGTACAACTGGACTCCCATAGGCCATAGCCTAAATCTAAACAAGCAAGTTCTTGACATCTGCAATCTACACAAGGAACAACCTAAAGCAGAGCCCAAAACAACATAAGACACACAATCTTAGATACAAAGGTTTGTTTTCACCTTCTCAAACACTACATTTTATTTGCAACATTCTTCTGTATCATGAACCCTATTCAATGACTCCTCAAGAGTTTGCAAAGCAGCCTTGTAATGGTCTAGAGATATTGCTCCCTCTTCCACTACTTGCAAGGCACTCCTGTACAGCTGATTAAACCATTGCACGCGGTCTGTAACATCAACATTATCGGGGACATTGTCTGGAATATAGAGGCGCTTATAATCCTTCTTCCATCTTGAGAGAATGTACTTGGACGGGATCTCCTCCACCCCGTTAAAGTTCAGCACACACAGGGCATGGCGGCATAAATACCCGTAAAAGCTGAAGCAGCTGCAAATGCACCGAACCTCACTTGCTGTCCTGTTGTATAGAACTTCATAGTCCCTAATCTCCCTCCTGTTGCACTCGGCCAAAACACGCTCCTTGACCAAGAATATTACGATTGGCCCATCCACGTGCAGCTGTGTTGTACTGAAGCAAGAGTACATTTCCTCTACCTCGATCTGAAATTTCTTGAATATTTCTCTTGTGTAAACTTTGGAGAGCTGCAACTCGAACGAACATCTTGTTTTCAGAGTGGGGCTCGAGCTTCTTGACTCAATATCTGCGAGTGATTCTTCCTTGTGCTTCTTTTGTAGAGCTAATTCATACTTGTCAAGAAATTCTTTCAAAGGAGTTTGTTTGTGCATGTATCTGTCAAAAAATGGATGCAGGGCCTCACCTGGCCTTGCAGCAGACATTCCGGCAAAAAATGTATCCTTTAGATGAACAGGAGCCCATTTAATGCGATCTTCATATAAAGATCGAAGCCACTCATTGTCACCCACTCCAAATCGCTGGACCATAAATCCCCATGCTGCTTCGAATTCAATCACTTTCAGAGTTTCATAAACTGCTTTACTCAACGCCTTCCTTATTGCATCATAATTGCGCAATCCTCCCAACTTCTCTGGAACATTTTTCATGATGTGTGACAAACCAAAACGATGATGAGATCTTGGAAATACCTCTGCAATTGCACTCTCCAAATCCTTGCTTCGGTCTGTTACAATAGTTTGTGGAGCACGGCCTGAGACACATGTAAGCCATGATTTGAACACCCAAATATAAGACTCTGCTGTCTCACCTGCAAGTAGGCCACTACCTAACAACACAGATTGGCCATGGTGATTTATCCCAACAAATGCCACTAAAGGGATCTCATATTTGTTTGACAAATATATATTATCAAAATAAATAACATCGCCGAAGTAACCACATGCAGCCCTACACCTAGCATCAACCCAAAACACATTCCTCAAGCCCCCTTCATCATTGAGATCCATCAAGTAAAAAAAACTGGGATTAGTCAATTGCATTCGGCAGAAGTAGTTATAAATGGCTTGGGTATCACCTCTCTTAAGGTTCAACTGATTAGAATTATCAGAAAGACTCCTGACTTCAGCTGCATTAGAAATGGAGTTTCCATTACCCCCTGCATCTATCACAAGTGCTCGATACAGCTTGATTGTTCGTACATCTGCGTCAGAAGTCGATAGTGACTTCCTTTTTATTCCAGCTCCCACTTTCTTAATTGACTTGTAAACCTTAGTACCTAATAAATGATTGTGCTCGAGCGAGACCTCAACCACCCTCCACCTTTTAGAGTCCACCAGTCTCATTCTTATCATTGCAGGACAACCAGTTCTTGTTTCCTTCCTTAAACGGTTCACATCTTTAACTCTTTTGAAACCCTGGCTACTGCAACACAGTACAGCTCCATACTTCTCTCTACTGTTTCGCTTGAACCATGAGTTTTTCACCCTCACGCGAAAGCCCACTTCCTTAGCATAGCAATTATAGTAGTTATAAGCATCATCGTACGATTCAAATTCCATTCCGACAGCAGGTGCAACAAACTCTTTCCTCCCTTCTGGTGCACCATTCTGACCATCTAAATCTGCTGTTTCACCATCTCTATCTTCTTGGATCATGTTGCATTCCCCATCAAACGCCTGCTCACCACTAAGTGATGCCTCTTCCATATGAAATACTATGGAAACTGCCTTCGTAAGTTTTCTCCAACTAGCAAAACAAATAATGAAGATGAGAAATCAATTACATGCTTAACATAGTTCAGGCCATTTCAAAATGTTAAAAAGATGCATTCTCATCCAAATATTTGGTTACCGTAAAACCAAGACAATTTTACAAACTAACAAACTCTAAGGCCTGCATTTCTGAAACTGTCCAATTATTGTATTGTAAAATGGCTGTTAATGAATTAGTTTACTAGATGGTTTCACGCCTACACCACTACACATAAAACTGTATGAGAAAAATAAATGGAGTATCTTCGTTAAAAATTTATTTGTAAATAAAATGTTCAGATTCCTGATGAAAAAAAATGCAATATCCAATCCAGCACACATTGTAGTTTCAGGTAACATGATATTCTCACAATTCTAACTCATCAAACAATGCATTTGGAGGCATCATATATCATCATTAGACCCAATACTTCATAATGCCCTAAGTTGTTCCATTTTCTCATCATTGAAGAATCAACATGATCATAATTCTACTAGTGATCCAAATGCAGCCTCCACAATCAAAAAATCTATACCACTAAAGTTGTTGATCCCCAACCAGGCATTGAAAAGCAAAAACAGAAAGCCACCTTGTACTTTTCAGTGTTTACTAGACAAGATAAACAAATTGGCACAAACCATTCACACGTCTAGAGCTAAATACTCATAATTTATGATCTTTCAGATTTCACCAAACCCATAAAAGAGAAAATACAGTTTAAGGCACTAAACTCCACTCTCCATTTCAAGCCATTCATAGTAATATCAAAATGCACTTCATGTTCTTACAAAATAGTATGATTTATTTTGCCATTATCATCAACTCTATATTTACATACAAACACTACTTTCTATTCACATTCTGAGCTGAAAAATCTAAAATTTCAACGTTTCGTTAGTAAATGCAACTAAAATTTCGCGTTCTTTTCCTTCGTCGTAGTTTTCTCGAGAACCAAACAGAGACCTCCGTCGACTAGTTTCAATCAGTTCAAAAGCAAAACCCTAAAAAGAAAGGAATCGTAAATCAAAGGGACGCATGAGAGAATTAAGAGGACTTACAGGTAGAGATATCTGGATCCGTCGACCCGGGATGAGTCACGATGTCGACTCAGCGATTCTCTAGATGGTTCTTTTTCGCTTTGTCCAAGCTCCACTGCACGGCGGGTGATGTTAGCGTTCCCTTTCCGGGTAGCTATTTTATTGGTTTATTTCCAGTTAATTTCGTCGCAGTAGTAGTTTTGGGTTCTCTACAGTACGCTTGATCTACTGCTGTTATTGCACATCTCACTAATGGAAAGATTATAACAATTTAGAGCTCACTGTCACGTCCTAAATGTTCGTGACCATATTATCCA